>VYZP01082063.1:0-14815 GCA_013400635.1 Hypocryptadius cinnamomeus | reverse complement strand
AAAAAAAAATGAAATTCCCTGGAGGCGTACAGCTCTTCCAGTGAGCCTTCTCTGGCAGAGACCGTAGGGTCTCCCAGAACCCTTTCATAATGATGAACAGGGAAAGAAAGTGTGGTCACAAAGGCTTAACATCACCCAAGCAGCTTCAAAGAACAGGTCTGATACAACATCACAGGCCATGGGGAGACTGCAAGCAAAACAACACAGGAGAAACTCCCTGACAGCATGGCATTCCCACTGTCAAGCTGTCTCCTCATCCTATCTTTTATGACTGCAGGCACCACTTGCATACTTCAAGCTGATGGATTACATCCTAAATGGGGTCAAAAGAAGCACAGAACAATTAGTGGTATTAGTGTGGCACTGCCCTCTGAACCATTAATCTTAGAGCAGGGGCAACAGTTAACAATATTGGAAACAACACACATTTCAAATCCCTTCTGTATATAATCAAATTCTGAAATCCACTAATATGAGATATTAGCAAACTAAACAGTTACGTAAACTTATACAGAAGACTTGATATTTACATCAATTGAAATAGCATTCATAGTTGTATTTGCCTGATTAGAGTCACGAGGACACTAATTCTCATCCTGAAAAGCAGAAGCTGATTGCCAGCTGGGATTATGAAAGAATTCCATCTCTTTCCTCTGCCTCACAGGCTACCAGAGTACATCTGCTGGGTACTGATTATCTTTCTAGAAAACATTATAAGAAAGAATAAATTATTATCACTGTGGAAGTCAAACTGGTTGAGCCAATGACCTTTCATTATGGTATGATGACTCTGCTGGATAATCCAATACTGCAAACAGTGGATAAAATAATTGCAGATACTTATGTTTGTTCTTCTTTCATCTCTCAGCCTCACCTATAACAGTTCAAAAGGTAAGAGCTGTGTCTTCATTTTCACAAATTATTTACTATGTCAGCTGCAGACAGTCTGGATGCATTTTTTCTGGTAGAAAAATTGCAAAAATTTATTCTAGGTCAATGACTTTCACTGTCAGTATCATTCAAAGTGTTCAGAAGGCTCCAAGGAGGAAAATAAATCACAAAGTATTGGTATTATGCAAGCTCTCTGAAGAGGTATCGACTGCATTTATTGCAAAGAAGTATAATAATAATGTCATGCTATTAATGAGTGTCCTTTCTTTGCAACTGATCTCACATACTAAACTGCTATAAAACCTAGCATGCACTTTGACTAGATTAAGGACAAAACGACTTCAGATACCTAATGCTGTGGGATATAAATGTGAAGTAATGCCAGTGAAAGGCACACAAATCTCTGTGTGTACAGGACACCAGGCAGAAGAAAGGCACAGATTCTGTATGCTATGACCACAAAGATAACTGTGCCTATTAAAGCAGTTCTATAAACCCCACCAAGCTGACACTGTTGAACAGCAGATATACAAGGAAGTGTGTATGTGATTCCTCCTGTGAAGGAAGGATTCGTGATCAGGTGAGGTGTGCTTGTACACTGCCTACACACTGGCAGTCAGCTGGGACATCCTCCTCAGAAAAGGCAGGAGGGGTTTACAGAGCAGCAACCTCTCCCCCTGCTCCCACCTCCCGCAGTGACAGGGATCACTAATGGCAGCTGCCATGGGAACGGTGCACTCAAAGGGCAGGAGCTGACAGCTGGCAGCAAGAAAGGCACTGTGTCCCAGCAGACCCTCCCATGTTGTCCCTAATGTCATGGAGCAGTTCAAGTGCAGAGGTTTTCACTGTCTGCCAAAGAAGGTGGAGATGAAGGATTCTCCATCCTAGCTCTAACATAGCAGGAAAAACGATCTGTCAGAAACCAATTTTTCTCTCCACAAAACAAGCAGCAGGCAGGGCTCTTTTGTCACATGTCAAAAGAAAAACAGTCAGGAAGTTAAAAATACCTTATTTCCTTTCATATCTAAATTCATCAATATTAGCTCTTACTTTCTTTACAAGCAAATGTTCAAGCCTGTATTGAAGCCAAAATGTCAAGCATCCTGAAATATCTGTCTCCAAAAAACATCTTTCTGGAACCATTTCTCATTTTGTGCAACTAAAATCAATGTAGACCATCAGGCAACAAAACCATCCAGGACTGGACAAGAAGCTAAGCAGGAGCCTGTGCCACACAAGGCTTGGCTACCTTGTCAAGTCTCACTCCCAGCCTAACACAAACCAGGGAAAACATCATGCATTTCTCAGCTGGCTTGCATAAAACAGAAAGAAGTCTTTCTGAGCATTTTTTTTCCATGAAGTTTAAAATGAAAAAAAAATTAAGGAAGTTGCACCAAATTCTACCCATTTCCTTCCTCTAATTAGAAATACACATTAGTAAGATACTGCCAACCACACAGTATGCTCTTTATGTATACATTATTAATATTTTTGTATTATTTTATATTGTTGACTCATACAGTATTTAAAATGTATTATTAACTGAATATTATTTTATGCTTTTTTTGGTCTAGTTTTGACACTAACATACTGGTCATTTTTTCCATGAAAACTCAGTATTTTAATCTTGCAAGGAAAAATGGAGAAACTCAAATATCGCTCTTTGATAAACGAGACCTGTCAGAAGCCAATGATCCCAGTGCACACTGCACCTGACAATGTGAGCTCAACAACAATGAAGAAATACTTTCTTCAGCTCCCTATTTTGTGACAAGGGTCTACATTGCAACCAGTCTCACTGTACTTTATTTCCTGGGAGAAGACTGTGGGAGCTCTGTGTGAAAATCACTTTATGTTTTTTCCTTCCTCCATTATTTTCCCATGGAAGCAAGTATTCTCTCCTATAACTGATGCAGTAATAATTACACGAACTAAGTTGATTCTAAATGCATGCAATACATATGTTTTATGTGAGCGATTTCTTTTTTCCTTTTTGCTTTTGAACTAGAACATCAAACACAGAATATACATAACATTTGCTCTGTATACCAAAACACATTATTCTCTGTCATAAGGATTTTATGTTTGAAGGTCCCAACTGTAGATAACCTAATAAAGTATATACTCATTTTCATAGTTTAGTCAGTGGGAACACTCACAGCATGTGTGAGTCTTTGCAGAAATAGTAATGGTGTAACTTCAAATGCAAATGTTACACAAAAATATACTCGCCTATAATTACACTACAGTTTCAAATATTCTCTTTTTTCCTAAATAACCTCTCTCAAATAAAAGACTGATCAACCACCTCCAAGATTCTTTGCAGAATCCACATCCCAGCATTATTCCTCAATGCCATGCAGGATCAGCTATGGAATTATAGTGGAAGTGTGCATGCCAACATATAGCACCACCATCTGAGGGCATCTGCATATATTATCACCCATAGTTTAGTCATGGTTCAAAAGAAGCCAGCTCTGAACTCATTAATTAAAGAATTCAGTTGTACTCCCTAGAGAAGATTTTGAAAGAGAACCAAAAGGTGACTACAGAATGGCTGCTGCTTTTACAATATGCCAAAGATATTTTTGGATTTATTTTGCAGAGTTGAATCTTTACTGAAATTAACAAGCTATTGAATAACTATGTGACTGCACAGGGTTTTAAATGGCAAACCAGTTCAATTCTAGGGAAACTGTTCTTATTAATGACATTTTATAGCTTTTCACTCACATTCACACAAGTTGAGAAGCGTACTTGCAGTATATGTTACATTTTCTAGTCTGTTCATTATTTTATGGACTCTTACAGGGACACCTTTCAATGAACTACAGTATAGGTGCAGAGAGAAACCCACAGATGGTGCTGGGAGCTCAGTTAATTCATACTGGTTACTTTCCTCAATCTGGCAGCTGTTATCACTACTGCATCCAATAGTCACCTCTCCTCTGTGCTGAGGTGGCATCTGAGGGACCAGAGTGCTCATCTCCTCCTGCTCCAACCCTGGACTGTGAACATGGGTCAGTGGCCCATGGGTGGAGCAAGGAAGTGATCACTGGCAGCAGTTTCCATCTGACCAACACCCATGACCTTCATCATCCCAACTAACACAAACAGCCTGAAGCCCATGAACATCTAGACTAGTGATCAAGAGCATAGTCATCATCTGTCTGCAACTGCAGCTTGTCTTGGTGGCAATATTTTAAAAATCTAAGCCAAAACAAAACTGTAATACTGTATTTGATCCATCTCTTAGGATCAAAGAAGAGAAGACACAGAGGCCAAAAGCCCCTGATTGTACCTGGGCACACTGAAAGGCCTGTGAAGGAAGCCAAGTAATCTTAAGTATTAAATTAAAATTCCTTTTTTCCTTCTAAAACACTCACCTGACTTTCTCTTTGGTGTTTCTAAGAACAGTTGCAGCAAAATTTTGTGTAACACCAACCAGACTGATGCCATCAACTTCCACAATTTGGTCATTCACTTGGATCCTTTCAGGGGAAAAACACAAATGCATAATTAATTGTATGAATTCTTGAAAATTTTCAGCAAAACTTAGCATAGAGAGATCTTTCTAGTTTGACCTTAAACAAAAGCTCAGCCATAAAATGACTGAGGTAAATATGAAAAACGCATCATTCCTTGCACACAGACATCTCATAAATCCAACTTCAAAGTTACCATTACAGTTAATATCATCAATTAATTATCCAGTCTCTTTCCTTGTATATAAATACAGCAACACAAACTCCTGAATTTGTCATATGAATTAAATTAAAAGAGATACTTGAACAGCTCTTATATCATTCTTTCCTAAGCCAATCTTGAAAAATAGCCTAAGACATAGCTCTGGCATTTCATGCTAATGGAAAAATGTAGTATTTAACTAAAACAACCTGCTCATCTGTGGAGAAAAGAACTTAAGTATCAGACCCAATTGTGACATACTATCTTAAGATATTTCATCGAACTCGTTCCAAAAAGAATTCCCAGTGTAAGCATGATCTTGCTGCACACAATCATAAAACCTTGGACTGCTTTAATGAGGACTCTCTTTTTGAAACCAAACACCTATTTACAGCTGATACACTGTTTAATGCAGAAAAAATTAAGACAGAATGAAAGCCATGTTGCTTTTATCTAAACCAAGCACTGCTGCAAAATCCCTACAGCAGGCACTGGACTCCTCTGGATTACAAATGCCTGGAAGATGACTGCTATACTATTCTTTAGAAACGCACGATCTCTTAATAGTTCCAAAATAAAAACCAAACAAACACATCCAGAACTAGTCAAAGGGAGCAATTTTCAAGTACTCACATGGATTCTATTGATCCAAATAACACAGTTTACAAAGCAACCAAGAAACAACTATGAAAAAATCCTATTTAAATTATATGAAAATACCTAAATTAATGTATTTAACATCTTGGGATATATTAGTGATAAGATTTCTTTTCAAAAAACAGCATTTGGACTTGGAGCACTAATTACTCTGTCAAGTCTGAGGAAATGCTTTGCAGTTTTACATGTGTTCAAGCAGCATCTTCTGTTCTTTGGATTCCAGTGATGAGTAAGAAACACAGTATTTATTCTTTGGCAGCCTCACACTACAGGATGCCACTGCGTTCTAGGCAGGATCTCCCTTGAAAAAGGTAGCCTATAAACTTCTATTTTGTAAATCATTTTAAGCTCAGAATTTTATTCCAATTTTCACTGAAACATTTAAGAAATATAGCACTCACATCAATATTTATCTAATTTTGACCTTTTTTTTTTTAAACTTCCAACTCTTATTTTTATGGCCACTGTTCTTCAAAACTCCTTCCTTTCTATATACACATATATTTTAATTATATATCAGCATATATCAATATCAACGTACAATGGGAGGACTTCCTGTGAGAGCCCACTCCAACAGGAGCTCCAGGCCTCCTCCGTCGGTCAAATCTAGTTTCAAACACCAATGAAAAATTAGGCTCAGATTGCCAAAGTCTGAATTATAGAAATTGTATTGCTTTTAGCATTAATAACATTGGTAATTCTTCTGGCAATTATTTTCCAATGTTCATGACTTTAAACTCTGCCTGCAGATAAAAATGAAGTAGCAACTACAGAAGAAAACCAACTAAAGTTGAAAGAAATTATTTGTACAATTGCTCTGTATGATGAACTGAAAAATTTAATTTGTGCAGAGACATCTTCTAGCGTTCAAGTTAAGAACTATGTAATGTTTCAAAACTGTTGCTCCCAATGCTATCAAAATAGTTTATAAAGTGAATGACTCATCACCACAGTAATCTGAAAGCAGCAGCTATTGATTGATTGATCCAGGAAAAGATTTTATTTTTCATATTCAGTCTAATTTTTCATATTCAGTCTAATGACTGATTTCCTATCTTTCACACTATTAATAACCTCTCCTGATACGTATCAACATGCTTGCCTTTGGATTCATCTTGAAGCACCCTCCTTGGTCAAACAGCGGCACACAAAACCTTTAAATATGACAGCGAAATGCTACCCATTTGTCTACAGCAGCATGAATCAAGCCAGTAGTGTTAAATCACTGAGAAACCCCTTTGCACAGATTTTGTATTTCCATGGGACACAAGTACTTTATACCATCATTTGATAGGTCTTTTAATAAAAAACAGAACAACTATCCTACAGATACTGTAACATTTTAAATTGTAGCTTCAGAAGAACCTGGTTGAAGATTGCTGTAAGATTATTCAGAATATCTGATACAACTACTGAAGTAGTTTTATTTTCTGGTTGGAGACTTTGTTTTGCTATCAGTGTTAATGATTAAATAGGCTTTTCATAAAGATGAAGTTAACAGGACCCTTTACAGTTGATGCACTTTATTATGCAGAACGGTCTGGTCCTGACTGAGAGGATTATATATCCCTTTCCCAAGTGAATGATCAGTCAGGCTCTCAAAGAGAAAATGAGAGTCCTATTTCTCAGCTGACTGAACATTCTGCCAGTTAAAAACCAACACAAATATTAGAATGGTCAAAGAACGATATTATTTTTTCTCAGCTGACAAGTTCCTTTCAGATGCCATCTAGGGAAATGAAAGAAGAGACTTGTGATGGAACATTAACTTCTGTAGCCCACTCAAACATGTGAATAATGAGATGAAAAGAAATTGCAGATCATGACAGAGCAGCAGTGAGTGACTGATTTTCAACCAGAGAATTTTACAAAGAATACCAGTCGTGAGCCTAATGCCTTCTAGCTGAGGTCAAGCATACACTTCAGAAAAACATTCACTTAAATTTAAAGTAATGGATAAAGTCATGACATCTTGAGGTGTCAGCTTAATTTCCCTTCATAATTTTTAAGCCTATGATAAATCAGTACTTGGCCTTCAACTTGACATCTTATTGCCAAGATCTGTAAAGATGCCTCCAAGCCCAATCTAGAAGATGATATAGTTCAGCAGTTTCAAAGCAATGTTACTAAATTTTGCAACCCCCTGCCTTCTAGAGTCTTTTGCTTAAATTTTTGTGGTGTTTCCACAGCAGAAAAATTTTTTGCCTGGCTGAGAAGTTAGAGGTGTTCAACAAGGAACATGCTACTGCAATGTATTTTTTAGAAGACATCATCAACATCTTACAAGTTTATTCCCACTCTTATTTATAAACAATATTTTCATGTTGTTTATGACTAATATAATGACACATTAATGGTTAAAATCAGAAGAGGAGAATGCAGATAAGTTGATTTAATTGCTTACATATCAGAGAAGTAATATTTATTGGCATGAAAATTTACAAAGTTAAGCACTGGGACAAAATGAAAAATTGTACGGGTTGGAAGATTTTTAAGAATCCTTTTCATTATTAAATGATCACATAGTAAAGTTTTTTCCTATCTCATAATGAGAAGATGTTGACTTGGTTTTGGCAGGTATTCTATAATACACAGATTGGCAGGTGTTGTATAATACACAGATAACTGTGCCCCATATGATAGGAAATATTTTATGTTGAAAAGGAATTCTTTAGTTTGCACATATCAAATAAGCAATTCTAGAAGCAAGCAGGTTTTATACGAGCACACAGGACTACACACACCAATTCAATTCTTTTGTGGGCAAAGTTTATGGTACAGCTTCCTATTCCAATTAATGAATGTACTTTCAGTGTTGTAGGTGTGAAAACTAACTCCAGAATAGAAGACTATCCAAAATAAGAAATATAAAGTAACAGTCTGTGTCAGTAAAGTTGAAAGGAGTATATTTAGTAAAAGTTTAAACATTCAGATACACTAATTATTTCCTTAATCGCGGAATAATCAAGGCTGGAAAAGATCTTCCAAGACCATCCAGTTCAGCTATCAACTAAGCAGCTCAATCACTCCTAAACCACATCCCAAGTGCCACATTCAGATGCCTCTTCAACACTTCCAGAGACAGTGACTCCATGACATTTCTGGGCAACTTATTCCTTTTTCATTGAAAAAAAGCTTTAATATTTAATCTGAACCTCACCTGACACAACTTAAGGCCATTTCCTCTCACCTTTTCACTTGAGACATGTCAGAAGAGACCAACCCCCACGTGGTTACAACCTCCTTTCCAGTCGTTGTGGAGATGATAATGTCACCCCCAAGTGATAATGTCACCTCCTTTTCTCCAGGTTGAACACCCCCAGCTCCCTCAGATGCTCCTCGTAAGACCTGTGCTCCCGACCCTTCACCAGCTTTGTTCCCCTTCTCTGGTCACGCTCCAGCACCTCAGTGTCTTTGTTGCAGTGGAAGGCCCAGAGCTGGACACAGCACTCAAGGTGGCCTCACCAGTGCCAAGCACAGGGGGACAGTCACTGCCTGGGTGCTGCTGGATACACTACTGCTGGTCCAGGCCAGGATGCCTTTGACTTTCTTGGCCACCTGGGCACGTACTGGCTGATATCCAGCTGCCTGTACACCAGCACCCCAAGTCCTTTTCTGCTGAGCAGCTCTCAAGCTGCTCCTCCCCCAGCCTGCAGCCCTGCCTGGGGCTGCTGTGACCCCAGTGCAGGACCTGGCCCTGTGCCTTAGAGAACCTCATGCAGCTGTCCTCAGCCCATAGATCCAGCCTGTCAAGATCTCTTTGTAAGGATATCATATGCAGAGAGACCAAATAATCCAACGTTGAACTGAATTTTTTTTTTAAGTATTGCCCATCTAAAGCTGGCTTGAAGCCAATAGGACAGGTAGAGCTCAACACCTTAAGAATCAAAACTACCTTCAAAAGTGACACAGAGTTTGGAATCAGCAGCCTTACTCATGCTAAAGCATCTGGGTTCTCAGTAGTCACAAACACATATCTTTGGCAAATTTGTTCTTTAAAAGTTTAAACTCATGGTACCAATTTAGTGTCTTCTCACAACCACATCAGGTATTTGGACCTTACCAATGAAGTTGATGAACTTTACAGCTTGGATTACCATGACACACGTTAAGCAAATAACTATTCTCTATGAAAATCATAATTTATAGTAACTATTGCTGATAAAATTTCCAAAATACAAACTCTAGTTTACCTGCCATCTCTTTCTGCTGTCCCACCCTCTGTTACTGTTTTGACAAATATTCCCAGTTTTTCAAGGCCTGCATCAGCTCCAACTCCCATTCCAATAATGCTTATGCCAAGTCCATCTTCATCTGTGAAAGAGGTAAGAGAAAACAGAAAATTCTTACATTTATCTGTACAGTTACTTGGTAGGTAAACATTCATGCTTTGGTTCCTCTTGGCTTTCTGTGTCAATAACACTAATATTATTTTGCTTTCTTTTAAAAAACTATTTAACTACCATTTTAATTACACACAAAAAGTATTATCTGCAGCCCTACGAGGAGCTTAGAACAGCAGACAAGATTTTTACTCCTCCAGTGAAGAATGAACATATCACATCAAACACTGTGTAAAATCATGTTAATGGAGTGTCACCAAACAATTCTCTTAAGAATAAAAACTGCCTGTCTCTGAGCTGCTTCTTTAATTCCTCACTGAACAATTCCTGAAATCCAAAAAGCCAAGGTGACTACAACCAATTCATGGAAATTCAAGATAGGCTCTGTAGGCATGTGTAGACTTCCTCAAATTTGTAGGTCAGTGTCACGGGAAGTGGAAATGACACACTGACATGATACCTTTTTCTAGTTCAACTGGGAAGAGCTCCAACTTTTCCACACGCTTCTCAAGTTCATATTCAGCTGATGCAGCCACTGGGTCAACTTCATCATTTCTCCTGTCATAGTCTTCATTAGAGTATGTATTGAAAACCTGTGGAAATAGATAAAAAAAATCATTCAGCTATCCACTCCAAAAAAGACTTCAAAATTATTAAATTAGCTACTACTTTTGTCCTGTGATATTGCAAAGTTTGAAAAGGCTTTTAAAAGACAAATTTCTCCTGTTCATTCAAACTTCAGGTTTTCAAATTTGTGCTTTTTTGATTCAAGGGAGCACAAGTACGGTTGCAAAAGTCAGCTGAGTGTAAGTTTCTATTGCTTTTGATTATAAATTCAAAAGGTGGTCCTTAATGTCTATGTTGGTCTATGCATATAAATAATTAAAATACTTAATTTAACTCATTAAAAATTCACTATTAATAAACATTAACAGAGTCAAATACATTGAAATTATAATCTCTATACTCCTTAGGCCTTATGAAGCTCCATTCATCCAAACAAAGCCTGACCTGAAGATTACTAATCTACATTTACATCACCTATGAATATCGTGGAGATTATGTTCCATATTATGTATTAACTTTTTTAGAACAGCAATGTACATAGCCATTGGTATTTTTTAAACCAACCAGGTTTACAGGTTTATTTCATCTCTAAAGCAGTAATTTAACAGTGACTGCATTACCATGATTATATTATTTATGCTACTTACTATCATACTTTCAACATGGCCTTCAACCAGTGATTATTCAGACCTTCAGAAACATTAGTCAGGAAAAGCATACTTTCATATTTTAGAGATCAGAGTTTGCCAGCCTAATTCATTAAACTGTCTGCACTTGGCAGTAAAGAAAGGATATGTATTACTAGGGGTAATAGTTTTACTAAGCTTCAGTCCCATGGATATATCATATTCATCACTTCAAATAAAGGAAAACAACTTCCCACATTTCCTCTTCCTCTTTTACAGACAACCTACAGAAGACATCATTGCGTGGCCACATTTTCCTTTTTCACTGTTCCTCTTACAATAAAAAACACTGCACCCTGCTACATAGCTACACAGATATTCCAAAGTTCTCCAGAAGCCTGCTCTTCTACAGCCCTGCTTGGAGGCTCTCTCACAATGTCTCTGGATGGAGCACACATGCCAGCTGGCTGCCCAGTGCAGTGACAGGAGCTAGGTCATTGCCACCTGAGGTTTCACCTACCTGAAAAGCTGTCAGTACACACCCATTTCTTTCAAACAGTAAGTATATTAAAGTTGAAATACAAAAATACTTTTAAATACTACTGTACATCTATTAACTATGTTATGGCTACCACAAAGCTATCAAAAAGCCCTCTCAGTTTTACATGAAGTAGTGGTTCAAACAGAAAAGACTGCAGTGACTCATTGGAAATTTTAATACCCATTGATGTGGGTATTCACATCAATGTGAAACAATTAATTTTCTCTTTCAAGACGACTGAGATGATAAACATTTTACAAGAATTCACAAACCTATCTCACATGGATTTTTAGTCATTATGATGCAAGAAAAAGGCTGCTTTAACTAAATTATGCTCCTAGAAAGCCTTCATAAATACAGGCAAAGCATAAGTAAAGTAAGACACATAATGCTGTCCAGTGCTGCTGAATGTTTTATGCTGCTTTAGTATCTGTAAGATTGGAGAAAAGACACAGATTGAGAAACAAGTAATGCAATTCAAGGCCACCATTTCTACCCTGACTAAAGAATAGATAAAAACAGCTGGAAGAGTCCACTCAACGGCAATCAAAAAGTGGTACAACTTCCCTGGCAGCTTCCCTTCTCTGTGATTCGGTGTCAAAGGCAGCAGATTTTACCCACTCAGGGTTCCATGTTCAAGCCCAACCTCATTCATGCTGAAATCATCCAAAATAAGGATCAATCAATAGAGTGTGACCCAACTAAAACATTACTGAGCTAAGGTTTGACCATAACCTTTAGGTTTGAAATGCAGCAAACATGTAAATAAGTACAGGTTAAAAACAACAGCTGTGAATTTAGCTTGAATCATCTCATTTATTAACATGATGAAAGAGACCTGTGCCTCAAATGCAAACAGAGGTGAACTGCATGAAGGTAAAGGAAGATACTGCCTGCTGGAGACAAAGAACCGCTGAGAGAGAGGTATAAGGGAAAATTATGTCACAAAATGAGTATATTTATTTCTAGATTTATTTTCATCATATTAACTGGCACAATTCTTTTCCTTGTGTTCAATGACTGCATGAGAATATTGTGGAAGCAGTTTTAGATTTGTTGCAAAATGACTGGATATGCTTCAGGATAATTTTTTTGAAAGCATCAAATCATATACTGAATTCAGGTTTGGGATGATCTTTCTTGAATCAGATGGAACAGAAAATATGGCTTCTTGGATTGTGCTCACTGTTTTGGAGTATTTTAATAATCCCACTAAAAGGAAACTAAATATTCTGTTGGTGATTAAAAGTTATCAATATGTCTCCAAATACATCATGCCACTCTTATCTAGTACCTCACCTAAGCATTCTCTCTGAGACTGCAGATCCCTGATTGCACAAAGCTCTGTGTTTCCTACCTGGCATTAACTCACTGTCTTTTGTACACTGGTCATAAAACTTTGCCCACTGCCTTCAACAAGGCAGTTGTTTCCCCCTGAAAAGGGGAAGAAAAAGAAGGATATTCTTGTATGTCATTTGTCTCATTTTGTGCAATCACATTTCATAGTTGACTGATTCTATTAAATGAATTTCTGGGTGTTAAATTGAAGTAAAGAAAATTCATGCCTGGAAATTTTCTTTCTTTGTGAAACAGTCTATCCACCAGAGTAATGAACTGCTTGCTCAGTACAGTCATGAGAACTGTCACTCAAGATTTTACTGCACTAAAAATAAGATAAACATTTATAACTTCTTCTTCACAGTATGGTTAACTTGATTTAAGTAGAACTATTTCACCACGTCTGTTGCAGAGTGTGCGTGGGATTTCAGACTCCTGGGAATTCTCCCATTCCCTGTCATTTGACAGACTTGGTTTTACTGCCACTCTGGCCAAGTAGCCAGTATAGAAAAGTCACAACTACAGAATATGCTGAGTTGGAAGGGACCCACAAAGATCACAGAGCCTAACTCTGGGCCCTGTACAGGACCATCCCCGAGAGTCACATCACAAACCATTACTTAAAAAGCAAGCTCTTTTTCATGAAAATCCAATATAGTATCTTAATTTCTGATTTTACCACTACAAGTATTTAGGAAAAAAAAAAGTTTTCATAGAATTCACTTGTGACATTTTCTAGGATTTAGAACAGCACTTGTGGAAAACAAAAAGCCAGCAGTGGTGACACATTGAAACAAGCCCTGAACAACTGCTGTTAATAGAACATCTGTGTTCTCTAAAGTGACAGAAAAAGGGGTCATCAGTGATTCATCCAGCACCAATATAGTAACAAACTGAAATATCAAAGAAGCAGGTATAATTGTTAGGCACCCTGGGTGGTATCCCCAGGGAAATCACACACAGATCATTTGCTTCTCTTTGGCAGAGGATAAGCTAGAAAAGACATGTCACTAACTATAAAAATACGTTGCTGACTAATTCAGGAAAAAACCCTACATTTTTGTTTGAGTACTTCATCTTTAGGAGTAAGATCAGAAGCATAAAAACTGATTATTCTTGAAAAAAGGCAAAGTTGCCTAAGTTTGGGGTGCTTTCCCATAGCTCTTACCTACCAATAATTTACAGAATTTAGCTAACAGTAACCAGTAGGTAGTGCCAAGGGTTTTTTTATTTTTTTAAGCAAGTCAGAATGGAAATAACTCTAAAGAATCACATCGGCTAATCAGCTTGGTGCTACGTAAACCACTATTAGTCTTGCATGCTATAAACCGTGCAACATAAAAATTGTCATGTCTGACATAAGGCTGAGAGAATTGGGGTTGCTCAGCCTGGAAAAGAGAAGGCTTAGGGTGACACAACTACAGCCTCCAACACCTGAAGGGAACCTACAAAAAACATGGAGAGAGACTATTTACAAGAGCAGGTAGTGACAGGACAAGGGGAAAGAGATTCAAACTGCAAGGGAGTAGATTTAGATGACCTATAATGAAGTACAGAGGATAACCCCTCTGGCTGTGCTGAAGAAGCTAAACGAGGAAAAGAAATCACAATTTGACCATTACCTTCTGCTTTAAAATCTTTCTACAGCATAGCTTCAGGGAGGAGAGGAAGCTCTGGCAATGTCTGAAATTGGTGACTATTTTTTTAAAAAGTTTTTTCTCTGCAAAGTGGTTGCTTTGTCACAGTGAAAGGCAGTGAGTCAGTGAGGAGGCTTCCTCCAGCTCTCCTGGCTTCATGCTCCCCTACAGCCTGTGTGGGCATCAGCCGTCACTAACGCTTCACAAGGAAGCATCCAGGAGACAAATCCTCCCAAGAAACAATTGCAGGAATGAGACACAGATGGGAATTAGACATCAGCAATATTGAAAGAAACTGCATGTCTAACATCAAATCCATGCCTGGGGTTTCCCTAAGAAAGCTCTTTAAGAGAAAGATCTGTTTTAAGCGTCCTGAAACTGTGGCAAAGAGACCTGCACAGCAGATTTATGTTTCTAAAATCCTAAAAGTATCTGGGTCCCCAGACTTCTCCATTCCAGAGAGACCTCTTCACACATACGACAAGCCAGGAGCAGCTGCCACGACACACAGACAAAATGTTCAGTTTG
>VYZP01082049.1:0-20394 GCA_013400635.1 Hypocryptadius cinnamomeus | reverse complement strand
AAAAAAAAAAAAAGGAAGTTCAGTGGCATTCGGCCATACTATAGGGATGCAGTTAAGAGACTAAAAATAGTATTGCTTTATCTTCCAGCAATAAGATAGTTTTTCTTACAAAATTTGGGGAACTAAGTGAATTGGAGACTTCATTTTACTTTCATGCCTGCTGAAGTACCTGTGATTTATTCCATAATGCTTATCAGAAAAGACCTCAATTTTTCAGAATTAAATTGTGTGGATGTAGAGAGGTCCACACAGGAAGCTGTTTTGGAGGCTTCTTTGTGTGACATATGTGAGTAGTACCTATAGAACTGCTTGGGAGTGATGTGAGGAAGAGCTAGGCTGCAGATGCTCCTGCACAGCTCTAGTCTTGCACACATGCAGCTGGTCTGGGCAGCAAGCCTTCTTACTGATCGAGAGAACAAGGGAGAGCAAGCTTACTGCTTCTAGAAAGAAACAGGTTTTTCTTTTATCCTGCTGGTTTGGTAGGCTCTCTTGGCATTTAAAAGGAAATGTGTGATTATTTTAGGAATCTTTTAAAATGGCAGCATATCTCTGAATTAATGTGGTTGTATTTCTCACTGAGTTGCAGATGGAAAACTGTGATTTGGGCAACATATGTTGATTAATACTGGAAATAAATGCTACCCTGTGGGACCTTGCTTCTGGAGCCACTCAGTCGTACAGCTGTGCTGGTCTTTCCAGAATTGTTCTGCAATCTATTTACTTCAAAAAAATGTTGCAGTCATGGATGGATTTATGGGGATAATGATATGACAGACCTTGCAAGCTTATAGATTACAAAATTTTCCATACACAGGGAAACCACATGTTCATCAATTAAACTCTCGTTATATAGAGAGGAGTGGTACTGCTGTGTTCCTCAAAATACATGTGGAGGATAAGAGGTGAGGGAAATAATTTTTATTGCTGCACAGTAGGGTGCAGGCGTGTTGACACCTGATGCAGACTCAAAATTGCCCAAAATTCTCTATTGGATTGTATAGCACAGTCAGCATGTTTCTGTGGTTTGGCATTGTTGCCTGCAGATTTCATAAGTGGTGGAGTTCGATCTTCATGGTTTGTTTTTTTTAAATTGTCAGAAAGTACGTGTATGTCCCTGGGAGCTCAGGGTAAATAGACCTCACTTGGAAAAACACTTGGAAAAATGAAACTGTGCCTTATTAGTGAAGTCTGCTCTTCCTGGCCTTTTTAATTAATTCTTTCTAGCAAGTTTCTAATTTTGTGGCATGACAGAAGAGGAGAACCGCGTCCTTGAATTTGTATCTGGAGTAAAGTTTTCTTTGCCATGGCTTGTTGTCTGACAGCCACATTCTCCACGTTCTGCTTGTCTTGTGCTCCTTGGTCCTTTCAGGTCTCATCTGCAAGCCTGTATCTCTCGGCAAAGCTCTGATTCCCCATGCTTGAAGCAGCACTTTGGTCTTCTAAAATTGTCCTTACAATGACAGTGGGCCAGAAAGTCACAAACTGAGCAGACCCAGGGCACAGCAGGGCGTATATAAAGGAAAGTTTTCAAAAGAAGTTTTCGAAGTCCACAGCTACATAAATTGCTTTCCTCAAGCCGCTTGTGTGCTTCTATTTTTTTTTCCCTGACACCTTTCAGTTCTCTCTGCTGTCTTCTTTCACTGAGCATTACTGTTCTGCAGAAGAAAAAAGAGAAAAAATGTTATTAATGAAATAGCAAGTTAAATTGTGTAGGCATAGTACTAATCATAAAGTTTTACACGTTTAGATATAAATTTTACAACCAGTCTGTTATAAGAAACAGCTATACCCTATTGATTTATGCTTATAGGTAGGATATAGGCAGGAATAGAATTAGTATTTTTTCTCACTTAATCTAATTCCAGCTATTTTCAAGCTCAGACAATACTTGTGTATTTTTTATTGTATACCTTTGTAATTACATAAAACTGATAACAAGTCATATGACCTCTGCAAACAGATCTAAATATTACCATCAATTCATTTATTATGTCTGAATATGTCTGTGTGCTTAGATCAGTCTGTGATTCATAATGTGCCATCTTTATTACTTTTTACATAAAGAAATGTATTGAACAGTACATCAATGAACACTTAAATGAGAGAACTGAATATGTGATAATGTACTTATTTTTACAGTGAAAATGTTTTCCCTTCTTAATAGCATTTAATACTTCATTCCATTATTTTTTTCTATTACAAGTGAAATTTGCATGTACATTGTCAAAATGTGACAAGATATATATGTACAGATTGAATAGACAGAGTTCTCTTGCTGTAGCACTTCAGTATATTACCTTTTTCACCCCATCTCAAAACTTCCTAATAATCAAAACAAGTGAATGTTGTGTAACTTTATGATATGGTTATATAAGTCAGGAAGTTCAGTTTTAATAATGAAATTAAATGCAATATGCAAACAGCAGGGATCTTTTTATCTACAAAACCAACTCAGTCTTAAGTGAAAGTTCAGAACTTTACTGCTGGCAGTTTGCTTTCAGCTTTGCTGGAAAATTAATGTTTTAAGACTGAATCCAGTTTTGAAAAAAGTACCCTTGTGAAAATATGAGATTTTTCACTTTATACAACAAAAATACCTGTCATATCTCTAAAGTTTTTTCTTCTTAGTGAAAAAATTCTAGTTTAAATAAACTGCAGCAAGTCGTCTTTTAGGGAAGGGGAAGGGTAAAAAAAAATATTTTATTTCTTACAGATAAAGTTTTATAGCTTTTTTCCCTCTTTCAAATTTTCCCTGAATTGACCAAATCGAAGAGACTTTTGTTTTATGAAACCTGCTTTTGATTAAGTTGATTGGGTTTTATTTACCTACTTAATCTGAACCATGCTTCTTCCTTATCGTGTAAAGTCGCTTACTGTTGCTAAATATACCCGTGTATTTTAAAGAAGCAAAGCTGTGCGTGAGTACGACCCATTCAGAGCGGGGTTGTAGGGTAGGGAGTGACCTGCTGGTAACCCGAGAGCAAGAGCAGATGCTAAATTAGCAGCTGGATCGTTAGTAATGAGTCCACAAGTGTCTGCTGAGAAATGATCTTCTTTGGGCGCATGTAGCGTGGGTGTGTGGGCTATTCAGAGTTTCTAGCATCTAGTTGCTCTTTACCCATGACTCAAAGGAAAGTCATGGAGCCATGAGGATTTTTATTTTTGAAGCAACTGGCAACTTGTTTTTATTGAAAGTACAGGCTGCACCTATAAATCGTCATTATTGTGCACCATTTCCTACTAGGACATGCAATTTGAAAATGATTGGAAGAGCGAGGAGATTGCTGGCAGTATTTAGCTGCAAAGTGAAAACTGCAAAAGATCTGTGGAAAACCAAATAACATAATAAGGGCATCATTAACAAACCCAGGGTTACATTCATTTCACCTTTAATATAAACAGGTATCAACCATTGACTGTAGTCAGAAGTAGTTGAGATTACAACTGAATGGGACTCTAGAATGTGACCAAGGACTATCAGATGATGTGATTTAAGTGGTAGCCAAGCAGGAAAATCCAAATAAATGATCATGAGGAAAAAAGGTAAGAGAGCTGTAAGAAAAGTGCTGAGGAGTCTGGCTTTACTTCATATTGAAAATCAATTAATTTCTTTATACCTTAGGCTAAGGTATGAAATAATTATGTAAATATGTGCTTTGCAGATCACCATTTCTCCATATTGAAGAGCATGTTTAGGTTAGGTTTTTTTTTAAAGTTTATCAATTTGGTGAGGATGATTCAATTTTGTAGTATAAACAGATACAAAAATGATCCAAATAGGTAGAAACATGATATATGCATACCATGGTCCTAATGTCACCAAAAGGTTTTGTGATTTTTTTTGTTGTTGTTGTTTGGTTGGGGGGAAAAAGCCTTGTTATGGAAGGGAAACAAGCCTTCCAACTGACAAGTGTGATTCTGCTTACGAGTAACAGCCTTATCATGTGCACAAAGTGAGTTTGTGGTGTTTTGAGGCAGTGACTATGATCTAATCCCCAATAAAAACTAAACAAAAACAACCCCAGATGGACTCCTTCCAGACTCATGTCTGGACGCCCACGCAGCAGTGATTTAACGTATGAAGGTGCTGTATCCTACTCAGTTATCCTCCTCTGGTAATTCCACTCCAGTACCAGGTCTGACTGAAGGTCAGTCAAAAGTTAAGGCTTTGGGGCTGGCAGCAAGGTTTTTAGTTAGGTGTTAGGAAGGGTCGGAAGACGATTCTAATAGGAGGCCCTCTCTAAACACAAATTTCTTGGCTTTTTCGGTGAGGGATGCACAGGACAGGTCTACAGCTCTGACTTTCTTTTTCTGGGAAAGGATGAAGAAGAAACATTCAAACAACTGTTTTCATTTGAGAAGCCTTTCCTGCTCAACAGCCCAGCAACTAGACTAGATCTTTCCTCCTTTTTTTTTTTTCTTCTGAAGGGTTTAGCATCTGTGTGAAAACATAGGGAACATGTTACAGTCAGTGCAGTTTTGTGTGAGTACAGAAGTACCCTCCCCCAACCCCCAAAAAAGCAGAGCCAGTTTTGGATTGTGTAGTGACTATCTATATTAGCCTAAATATGGAAAAATATTGAATTCATATAACTTGTCAGAAAAAGACAGATATATTGCTTGTATTTGCATGTGTATATGTATACAGACGTTACATTATCAAGTTTTAATTGACATGTTAATGCCTTGGTAGAATAGAGCATATGTGTGAAGACCATATAATGTTACCCAGTTCCAAGTACAAGCATGGGGGTGGGTTTATTTTGGGAAAAGGAAAAACAGAGGTTAGCCTCTAGTAGCTTTTTTTCAGGGAAATTAAGGAGTGTGATTCTTTAGTTGCCTTTTGGCAAGGAATTGCTTTTCCATCTTTGTACACAACTGTAATTTAGCATTAATGGAAAAACAGAGTAGTTTGGTGTAAATCCTCCAGACAGTACATCCCATTCTAGTAGGGATTTAAAAATGTTCTGCTGCATAGCTGATGTGTTGGTTGAGATTGCTGTTGCATAGCAGCTGGGATGGAAAAGGAAGAGAGTTAGGCAGTTCTTTGTGATCACCAGGCAAAGAGCAGCTACAGGTTTGGTGTTTGGAATATTTTTTAATTTTTAAAAAATCTGTTATATAATGTAACACATTCTTAAAAGAAATTAGTTCCTCCCCCATACAGCAGTTTACTGTGAGCCTTTTTCACTAGCAAAGTCACTAACTTCTCTTTATAAACAGGACTTAAATATTCAGGACCTATTTGGTCTAGTTCTCCTCAACTTGTTTGTACCGCTGTGCCTCATTTTCTAGTGCTTCCTGATAGCCTGGGTGATGTGTGGTAATGACAACATGAATGATCTGCAAAGCTTCAGATAACTCCTGTAATTTTGTGGCAGAGTCCTGTTCATGGGATGTATAGGGAAGAAAGCAGCCATAAGCTTCACTCTTTGCTAATTTATATAATTGTAAACCAGGAGTATTTTAGTCTAAACTGGTGATTTTTGAGAATGAGTAGCCGCTGTTTTTTGTGAGATGTGAACTTTTAATACAGTATTTCAACATAAATTATATAGTAATTTTTAAAAAGACCAATTAACACAGAGAAAATATTTATAATTTATGATAACTTAATATCTGTGGGGATTGTGGGAACTACTCTGGAAGGGATAACCTGAGTCTTTGGTCTTCAACCCTGAGCTGGCATTGTGTACAATAGCCAGTGAGGTCAGTTAAGGAGTCTGCAAAACAGACCTTTTTAAGATCACGTAGTCCTGACCTTAAACAGCATTTGGGATTAAATTGTTTACTTAGGTGTATGCATATTCTGCCAAATTTTATGTCCTTTGAAACTGTGGTTGAAACAGACTCCACCTCTGAAGTGGCTGATTGAGTAAAGTATCTTTGGATTTCTGTGTAAAGACCTGGAGGCTGCTTCAGTGCAGCATCTTCTGGGAGAGAGGCAGCCCAGAAGTCATTGCAAATGTGTGGTCTGATGCCTCCTATATCCTTATTCTAGTTCCTTTGCTGCTGCAGAATCTAAAATACCTCAGGTACAAGTTAGAGGAGCCCCTTGAAAAACTTTATTTGTACATCCAAATTTTATATCAATCTTCTTCTTTAATTTTTTTCAGCAAACCATTTGTGTTGGATTTGCAGTGAGAATTATCTTCCCTTAGTGTATGGCCTAACATATCTTTATAAAACTTCCTTGCAGATCAGAATTACTAGACTCAGAAGTGCAGTCAGTTCACGTCCCTGTGAAAGGTAAATTCTGCAAATGAAGGTGTAACTGCAGGTGTCCCAACGGTGTGAAGTCAGGTGCTGTACAGAGAACACCTTCCTATGTCTGTGTTGCATCTTGCTGGTTGTGGATAGGGCATGGGTGATGCTGTCACATAGTTCTGTGACTGCAACGCTAAATTAAAATACAACAATACCAAGCAAAATTCAGTCCAGTCCAGCCCTGCTACAAAAAAAGGAGAAACAGTTTCTCACTGCATGTCTTTTGGTTTATATATTCCTTTCATTATAGTGTTGTCCTGGACCCTGACCACACAGCAGGCATTGGTAACAGATGAGCAAAGTTGATGTTTTTTGACATTGACAGTAGATGTTTCCAACAGATCCAGCTGTTGGGAAATATGGTTTAAGCATGCAGACAAAATCCTTGTGTTTTTTTAACTCATGTAAGTGGAGGTATTGAAGACTGAAGTAAAAAACTGGAGGGTTTGTGCTATCTCTGCGTTTGAGTTCTGTTTGGGTTTTCGTGGCATAGGGCAAAGAGCCTTGGTGAGGAGGAGGGATATAAAGAAATGCTTGTTAAAAGGTGTTGTAGGCCTTCGATCTGTACGGGCTATCTGCAGATAGCCCCTCCTTAATGGTGTTCCACTGCACGTTTTAGCTCAGGTCAAGTACCATGGAGCCTTTCACCTCCCCGCCTGCTCCCATCAATGCATTTCATACCCTGTCAAGTCTGCCTTTTCCACTGTGTTTCTCGTGCTGCCTACACCTACCTCTCAAGCCTCTGTCCCGCTCGTGCCGAGCTGTGTCTGTCAGGCTGCACCCTGCCAAGTGACTCGGCTGCCTTATAGGAAGGCCATTGCTGCTGGCTCCTGACCGCTTGGCCAGGTTACATGTGTGTCTGTGCTGAGCAGGCAGGTGTAAAAAGAGTCTGATTCTGCGTGCTGGATTATTCTTGGCCAAAGTGTTTCAAAGATAACACAGGTGTTCCCACTTATAAACCCACTTCAGAGGGGAGGGCGTGAGCAGGTTTAAGAGAAACAGGGCATAAGCAAGGCAAATCCTGTACATTTCTGTGGCATTGGGATCCCATGAAACCTGACCAAAAGAGATGCATTGATTCATGTTGTGTAAGCTGAGGTTTGGCTCTGAGAGAGGATTCCTTTTCCTTTTTTTCTTTTTTCTTTTTTTTTTTCTTTTCTGGGTGTGGGGGAAGGTAGCAGTGGGGGCGTTTTCCTTTCATGTCCTTGCTGACTGCATACAGAGGAGCTGTTGTAATGTAGCTACCAGGACTCACTGACGATCAGCTGCAAATATAAATCCAAGATCAAGAAAAGCAAAACAGGGCTCTGGTCCCTCTACAGAAATTGTTTCTCCTTCATTGCCCTAGGAGGATAAATGAAGGAGGCGAGACACGTAGCAGTTTGAATTAAACTGCTGTTTGGAGTGATTTTACACAAAACCCTCCCTAGGCAGATCACATGGTGTGCTATATCTATCTGAAAATGAAAATGCTATTACAGAGTGAGTGTCATAAATATACAACTTCACATGGGTTGTTTTAGAAAATAAAGGTGGCACACATGTCTGGATTTTATATTTGAAGAAACATGTAATGATACACCCAAGGTAACAAGTGAAGGAAATCTGTCTTTATACATTTTCACTCATAGTTCAGTTGTGATTTTTCAGCTTTCAGATTCCTACTGCATTTTGTGCCAGTTTCTGTGTCAAATAGGTGGGTACAGATGCTGACTTGCAGGTTTGTGTTGAAATAAAGTGGTGAAGGCATGAAGGGAGGGGTTCAAAAGCAGGCTGCTGCTTGTAACAACATATGTGCCTTGTACATCTTAGATCCTCGAAGTATGTGGAATTTTGATTTGATCCTTTGACTGGAAAGGATCTTTAAAAGCAGAGGTGGTGTCACTTGATAGTTTTGATTTGATGGGACATGAAAGCAGAAGGATAGTTAGCACTACAGACCATACACTACAAGGAAACAGAGAGGTAATTTTTGTCCAGTGTCTCTTGGTGACACTGCTATGAAAAGCTCGGGATTTTATTTTTTGCTGTTGAATCTTTTTATGAGGCAACATAAATACCATTCCTTTAACTTTTTTTGGATATGAATTGTTTTCACTTCAAAAAAACAAAGTACATGTTCTGTGTGTTTAGTAATGTATGATATTGAGTTGAGTGTCCTTAATACCAAATATTCATCATGAAATACCAAAGTACAGATTATCTTTGAGATTGTGACAGCTGGGGACCATAAACTTTATACAGAAACACAAACTTTGGGAGCATTTCTAAAGTGTCAGTTTTCTCTATTTAGTCTTGAGACCAAACTGATAATGGGATGGAATGTGGAGCTCATTTCCAAGGATTAAATCAGACTAATAGGAGCAAGGTTACTTTGCCCATAGCAGAATATCAGTGTCTATTCTGTTGTAAATTTATAATGATGTAATGTATATTAAAAGCATACTTCAGTGGGATTCCTATTTGGCTCTTAGCAATAGCTCATTCATTACCTCATTTTGATCTGGGAATCCTCCTTTTAGCATATGGTATCCTTGGGTGCTTGCATGTGCTTCACTTGCTATGTGTTTTCTTGGTGAATTCACAATCCAACAGCTGTTACTATGAAAAAGCAATTACTGCCTTTTATTTTTAATGAATACTGCAACATGCCAATAAGGTTCTTGAGTTTTCAAGAACATTGTCTCATGCTGGACAGATGTCAGACCCCTTCCATTAGTCAGTATTTCAGCCCCTCTGCTAGTGCAATGTCTAAGGTTTCTTAAATGCAAGATATAGCAATAGAATAGGAAAGAGTAGTTTGTTTTGGGATATTCTTGAGTGCAGAAAGTGTTAATGTGCATGCTTTTTTCCCCTTCTTTGAAGCTCATATTCAAACTTGAGTATTCACTTAGTTTTTTGTCATTGTAGTTGGCATCAGATAGAGAGATTGTGAGAAATCATGGAATATTATACTGATTGACTTGAGGTCAGCCACTGGCAATGTCAGGATGTTCTGCTTATCTAGAACAGAACAGAAAAGGAGTTCAGAATTAAACGGAGATGAGTAAATTGATGTGACAAAAAAAATTTATTTTCTAAAACAACCTATATGAAGTTGTATATTTGTAACATTTATCCTATAAAAGTACTTTTATTTTCAGATAGATATAGTATACCATGTGATCTACCTAGGGAGGGGTTTGTGTGAAATCGCTCCAAATTGCAGCTTAATTCAACTGATGTGAGGAAAAACTGATGTGAGGAAAACAGCCACTGCTTTGGGATCTCTGGATCAAGCTGTAGAATGACTGATGTAACAGTAAGCATTTTTGTGTCAGGAAGTTGAATATGCCTAAGGCATCTGGTTTTATTCCATCAATTTATTATTTTCTGCAACATGATGCATAATCCTTCTATAGTGACTGTAAAAAATGTGCTTCCCCTTTTCTTTCTTGCTCCAAAATGGGATACTGTAGAATATTTATAGTATATGCAACAGGAGTAGAGACAGTGGTCTTTTCTTTTTTTTTTTTCTTTCTGTTGCAGACAATGTCTTACTTGTGATACTGAAGATTAGCTTTCAATGAAGATTAGCTTTCAACAGATTACTGAAAAAAAGAACAGATACACTGGGTATCTGGCAGCACTAAATTTCTCTGCAGACCCTTTTCAGCTGGAAAGCATGGCCCTTTAGACAGCCTTTGGATAAGTCTGGGTCAAATGTTACTGGCAGTCTTAAAAAGTAATTAAAAATGTTAGTGAGTTGTTTTAAACTGAGGGCTGAGTTGCAGAATGACAGATTTCTGATTATTAACTAATGGAAATATCTGTAGGTTAGGTTCAGAAAACCCCAACTCTGAATCCCTCTGCGCGCACAAAGCAGAAAATCTAGTAGTTCATACGTCTAATTCTTCCAGCAGTCCTGCTGTTGCTTTTTGGAGAGAGTAGGCATTTGCTCTCTGCTCTTCTCAATTTCTAAACAACTTCCTTACATGTTATTAACGGTCATGAATTTTGCTGAAAATGTAAAATGTGGCTCCTTATTATGACACAGGTAATTAATAGAAGTAAAGTGTTCTGAGAGTGGCTCAGGAGCAATGGATAGTGAAAAATAATTACTTTTTTCAGAGAAGGGGTATATATCCTCTTTCTTGTTTCCCAACTGGATTTAGGATTTTTCAACCTTTTATCAGTGTTTAATCTTTGTAGTACTCCAATTTTTAAGCACACCTTCTTGCCAACAGTTGCCAAGATAGGATCAATCTGGCAAGCCACATCCTTCTCCTTTTGTTTATTTCTTTCTCTTTTTTTGTTTTCTTTTTTTTGTTTTTTTGTTTCTGCAAGTTTAACTTTTTTCTTTTTTTTTTTTCCCCAGTTTGTACAAATATGGCTTTCACATTCATTCTATTTCTCCTGACACCTTTGACCCTGAAGATGCAATTAATGTGCTACTATTCTGTCCCAGGCTAGATTTTACAAGAGTAACATTACTGCTGCTGTTTCTTGGATTTACTGTAAAATCAGGAAATGATCATGAGAAATCATGTACTCCTTTCCATTTTCTAAGTTAAAATACAACACTATAAGTACTTGTAATACATATTTGCTTACATTTTTAAATTATGGACCATTTTAGCTCTATCGGTGTAATGTAAGTGGAAACAGTTTAAAATCTACATGCCTTGTCCATGGTTTTCTTTCATAAATTTTGTGTGCATGAATTTTTTTAAATAGAAAAAGTTCTCAGTTTCATGGATAGTTTGCCAAACAGACGTTGCTCAGAAATAAACTTTGGTAATAGGATAAGTATGTTAAAGATGTCTTGGAAGCAGGTTATTTCATTGGTAAAGGAAGGGTTATCCTTTTAATGTAATGGACAATGCTGACTTGCACACCAAGGGAATTAAACATTTATCAGTTTTATTTCTCTAAGGATTGTTACAAAATCAGCCAGACAGTTGTTCTCCCAGGCCCACAGTTAGCCCAGACGCCTTTTGTGATTCGATTAAGTTCATTCTCTAATGATGCCGTAATTAGCGCAGTTTTGCCAGAGGAAAGGGGATTTCTCTTTTGGCTCCTGTATTTGTTTTCCACCGTGAACAATAAGAAGGCAAGAGCTAAAAATAGTGTTTAAAGGCACTATTCAAAAAGGTAGTCGGAGCGTCCCCTCTGACACGTCGGAATATCGCGGGGCGCGGGCAGCTGCGGCCGGGCTGGGCTCAGGTTGAGAGAAGAGAGGAGGGAGAGGAGGAGGAGGAGGAGGAGGGGGAGGAAGAGGAGGGAGGCTCCGGCAGCCGCGGGCAGCAGAGCTCCCCCGGGCGGCGCCTGGGCCTCTCTGCCCCGCTCCGCTCCTTCGCTGAGCCCTGCGGGCAAACACCCGACCTTGCTCATTCCTTAAAAATACCGGCATCAGCAAACAAACGTTTGATATCGATATGAAAAAGGACCTTTTGTTTTGGTGGTTTTTTGGGGTTTGTTTTGTTTTGTTTTTTGTTTTGTTTTTTGTTGTTGTTGTTGTTGTTGTTTTGTTTTGTTTTGTTTTTTTCTCCCGCTCTGCTTTTTTTCCCCTCCCGAGAGAAAGATAACAGGTTTTAAAGATTCGGAAACAGAAGCGATGTTGTGAACTGGGCTTTAAAGAGGGCTGGAGCGCCTCCCCTGTGAAGACCGGGCAGAGACGAGTTGGCCTTGTTTAGCCTAGGGGAGAGTTGGCTCCAGGGAGAACTTATAGCACCTTCAGTACCTAAAGAGGGTTTACAGGAGATCTGGAGAGGGACTTTTTACAAGGGCATGTAGTCATAGTACAAGGAGGAATAGATTCAAACTGAAAAAGAGTAAGTTTAGATTGGATATTAGGGAAAATTCTTTGCTGTGGGGGTGGTGAGGTTGCCCAAAGAAGTTGTGAATGCCCCGTGCCTGAAAGTGTTCAAGGCAAGGCTGGATGGAGCTCTGAGCAACCTGATTTAGTGGAAGGTGTCCCTGCCCATGGCAGGAGGGTTGGAAAAATCATAGAATCATCAGGTTTGGGAGAGACCTTCAAGCTCAGTCAATCCAACTATCCACCCAGTCCTATCACTGTAACCCCTAAACCACATCACCCAGCACCAGGTCCAGACATCTCTTGAACACCTTCAGGGCTGGGGACTCCACCACCTTCCTGGGCAACCTATTCCAATGCCTGATCACCCTAACAGTGAATCTTTAATTTTAATCTCCCCTGTCTCATTTTAAGGCTGTTTCCTCTTTTCTTTTTTCTGCAGTCATGGCAGAAGACATGTAGACTATCTTTAAGGTCTCTTCCAACTCTAAGCCATTCTATGTTCCTACATGTGAATAATTTAAATAGATCCATATTTCTTATTTTACACACCCATTTATTATAATTTATTATAATTTATTATTATAATTATTATAATTAGTTATTATAATTTATTTTACACACCCATTTTACTAACAGGTGGCCACAGCAAATGACCAGGAAGCTCTTGAATTCAAAGTTGTGTTCACACCACTGTAGTTCTCAAAAAAGAGTGTCAAGGTGTGAGCAGAAGAAAGTCTGCAACAGTTCAGATGCCTTACTAACAGTCACAGGTATCTCTATGACATGAGCCTTTTTTTTTGCTTTTTTTCAAAAGTGTTATGTTTTTGAAAATTAGGACTATTAGAATTTGGCTAATTTGTCTCTTTGTTTTTAAGACCATTGCTGCTAATATAATCTGGGTGAAAAGTTAGTATTTTAATGATGGTAATCCTTGGCTTACTGACATGTATTGAGTAACAAGGCGATTGAAAACCTGAAGTAAAAATGCAGGGATGGAGTTTTGTGTTTCAGACAGTACACAGAGCTTGTCTGCCACCATCCATATGTGTTGCTGCATCCCTGTGTGGTGATACTGTAAGAGGAAGCTGCAGTTGCTTTACTTCAGTACTTGACATTGAAGGAGCATTCCCTGAGCTGGATTTAAGAAACTGCTGTTTATTTCTTTAAATATTGGATTTTACTGGGTGCTTTTGTGGTTTATTTTATCTTTGTGGGATTTTATCATGGGATTTTTGTGAGTTCATTTTAATTAAAGAAGAGGACTGGCTTGTTTAAATGGTAGACTTTCAAAGTGTGATTTAAGTTTCTTCTGGTGTACTGCCAGCCAAAGCTGCAGGACAAAGGTAAGACTGAAGCCCTCTTGCCAAAACCTGAGGCAGCACGTGATCCCATGCTGCTGGCCTTACGGCAGGGAATTCTGCCCTCTCTGTGCTGCAGGTGAAGCTTTTCATTGGCCTTCTTAGTTTTCTTGGGTAGTTTCATAAGGCGTGTGTTTGACATGGGTGAAAGTGACCTGGGTGGCTCAGGGTGGGGAGAGGTGTATTGGCCTGAGAGTTTTGCATCATTTTTACTGTGTAGCCTTTCTGGGTCTGGCATGAACCTGGAGTTTAGTGGGATCTGCTGGTGTTGGCTTACATGCCCTGTTAGCTGATGTTCTTCTGTGGAGGCTGTATTTTCTCATGCAAGGCTTCTTGCACTCAGCCTAATGCTTAAGTCACTTATTTAGTGGAAGGTGCTCAGGTCTCTGGACAGCTCAGGTCTCTGGACATGTTGTCAAGACACTTCTCCTCTCCCATGGTGTCTGAGCACTTTGCTGTAGTATGCGTGTTTCCAGAGAAGGACAAACTGGATGAGCTTGAAGAGGTGAAGGGATCTGTCTGGGTTGTACAGAGATCTGCCTGCAGCAGAGGAATTAATGGAACTTTCCTGACCCACAGCCTCTGCTTGTGCCTCAGCTGTGGATTCTCAGGCAGTGTTCCTGAACTGGAGAAGCCAAATGTGATGTTATATTTCTTCTCAGCATCTCCACTTTTGCTGGTGTTGTTGGTTTTTAACTGTATTGTGCATCACTGCCAGGGTGGTGGGGCAGCCCCAGTGAGGAGAGACACAGCCTTTCCAGTTGGCTCCACAGCAGGGCATGACTGAGCCCCTGTGCAGGACAGGGATGAGCCCAGCTGGCAGCTGCCAGTTGGGCACTGGCAGGAACATCCTCCCATTTTTGTTAGATGTGCTGCAAACCTGTGTACCTGTTCTTTAAACAGTCTTTCTCTTGCCTCATCTCCATCCCCACTTCCCCAGTTTATATCAAGAGACTGTCTAGGAAAATACTTGGAGGTACATAGCTGTATTTGGGCTCTGTATGTCTGTGGCTTTTCTTCAGACTACCTGAAGAAGAGACTGCAAAGTGATAGAAATAATTACTTGTAAAAGTTACTTGTTAATACCAATGAAGTCAGAATAAGACTTCTTTTAATATCACTTGTTTCTTCTTTCAACAATTAAGACGTTTAGGGATTGACAGAAATTTGCTTTTATATATACACGTAATGAAATGCAACAAACCACATTGCTTGTCTACTTGACAGCAGTTCTTTGTGGCTATAATTTGCTGATTCAAGGTAGAAACTGCTGAGTGAGGTTAGGGTAAGGCTATTTAATTTTTATTATGTATTTTTTTCTATTCATGCTACCACTAATTCTTCAATACTAATATCATATGTAAAGGGTTTTTTCGCTATCCTAAGGCTGTTCCGTCCTACTCTGCAGCAGAAGTGAAAAGCAATATTATGCCACATTCTATTTTCCCATTAATCACTAGAAAAGGAAGTTTTTCTTTTTTTTCTTCAGCTTTTTTTTCTTTCTGTTTCAAGTTTCTTCTGAATCTTCAGATTTCTTTTCATCATTTCATGCCACCTACTTCTACCAGCTATGCAGACTGAGTGCACAAAAAAAAGGGTATGTGGAGTTTATAAGCCCAACCCAGATATTTTCAATTGTCCAGTCTCTTCCAAGTTTAAAAATAAGTGGTTAAACTTGTTATGTGACACCATTCGTATATGTTTAATTTAGCTGTCATTTGCCAGGACTATAAACATGCCAGGTATTCATTCAGTCAAAGATTAAATTTTTAAGTCATTATTTGCTTTGAGAGAAGCAGCAGTAGTGAAATTAAATTCTCACTCTTCCTACCCTGTCTCTCTGGACCTAATCCTCTGGTCAAGGACATGTGTTATAAAGCATAGCTTGCGTTCAACAACAGCATGGTCAGGATAATTTGAATAAGGTTGATGTATTAGTAAGTTTTTAGATATTAACAGGGAAATGGGGCTGCATGCAAATGGTACTTTGGTTAATGCCTGTATACATGGCTTGAGTACGTGGAATTGTTTGATTCACTCAAGGTGGACTTTTTGCTGGTGATGTCAAGCTTATGTCAGGAGGCATCTGCTTCTGGGCATTCATTTGCTGCTTCATAGTAAGCACAAAGGATATGTGATTTTTGATATCAGTGAGCATGGTTTTTGGCATTTGCATGCCAGGCAAAACCTTCAGTGTACTCTGTTACTGTGCTTCTGGACGTAACAGATCAACTGCTCTGTCAAATCTAGTGCATCCTCTTGTGAGGATATGATATTTACATTATAGCCAACAAATGACACCATCAGAATCAGAGAATGAGCTAGGCTGGAAAAGACCTTAGAGATCATCAAGTCCAACCTAAGGCCTGACACCACCTTATCAACTAAACCATGGCACTGAGTGCCACATCCAGTCTTTTTTTAAACATCTTCAAGGATGGTGACTCCACCACCTCCCTGGACAGCCCATTCTAATGCTCAGCCATTGGAATGGGCTTCTCTTTCTGTGAAGAAATTTTATCTAATGTGTAGCCTGAACTTCCCCTGGCACAGCTTAAGACCATGGTGCACAAATGCCTCCATGCCTGGGTGCATGAATGCTTCCATGTCTGTTTCTCTGGCTCTGAGCATGGGTAGTGAGTGATGATTCACAAGTGGTTACAATCTCTCATGTCTTCCATTATTGCATGGTAATATTTCTGTCATATAATTTTGTCACCCCCTACTCAGGGTGGGGAAAAAAATGTTTGGTCGAGCAGTTTCTAAAACACATTCATCTTTTGGTGGCTGATCTGTTCCCTGATGCTGTGAGATTGAATTTAGCTTGCTAGGAGTCCTGGGGCAACTGCAATCTGAGCTGGAAATGTACTTGCTTTGAAGTCAGCATTTGGTGGCATCCTTTTGTAGAGCAACAAGGAGTGATCAACAGGATCTGCTTGTGCCTGTGTTAGTAGATGTCCATAATAATTTCTTTATTCATATTGTTGTAGAGGAAGTTGATAGAAGATAAAGCAATGCTGTACAGAAGCAGCTGAATCTAAATATAATAGTGAATATAATTTGTATATTGTTTAGTCCTACTTTTCATATATTACTGACTCAGAAGCAGAAATGATGGCATATAGCCTGATAACATTCTTTCTACATCAGATATATATGCATGATGCCCATTTGGGTAAGGGGAGAACAGCCTTTACATGCTGAATGTCATGTGAAGGTGTGAAGCAGGCCTGTGCTTTTGTCAATTATGATGTGCAGCAGCTGTGGCTGTGGAAATGCATTTGTGTTCCTGGCAGGAGAGTGCACCCTTCCTTCCCACGCTGTTGTGAGTAGCCCTTGCTAATTCAGCAGCATTTATTCTGAAGTACAGGGGTCAGTTGAGCTTGCAGGAATTGCACCACTGTTGTTTCTTCAGGGCTAGAATTAGAACACAAGGGAGACAAGCCCCTTCACTTTTGTTTTGGTAGATGTAACTCTGGGTTTCTCCTGCCTTGTTGCTTTGCTTGTTGCTTTGCAGTTTATGTTGGGCTCAGAAGAGATTTATTTGGAGGAACATGGCTCTGTAAGCTGCATTCAGGATTTTCCTGTCTGGGAAGTCTAATAAGCAAGAGAGGGGATGCTAGGTCTGCTTACTTGCAGTTGAGTGTTCTCATCTCTCTTTGGGAAGCAGAGTGCCAACATGTGTTAAGTGAGCAACTGTTAGGTGCTGGCTCAGGGAGTGCTCTCTCTATGCTGGTAATTTCACCAATTATCACTATGCCACTGGCTTTCCTATTCCAGAGGAGGTGGCCGGAGAAATTGTGGTGTGGCAGGCCTGACTTTATCTGGTGTCCTCAGATTTCCTTGACCTCTCTGACTCATTTTAGAACCGGAAATGGTAAAAAGTCAGGGTGGTAACACATGAAGATAGCCTTGCTTGCTTTTTAAATTGATTTTTTTCCCTCTGTCCCGTTTTATTTTTTTAATGCCTTAGTTGTATTCTCCTGGTTTTCTGTAAGAAGTACTAAGAGCATGTAAGAGAACTGTGCCTTTGCATAGCTAAAAGGCAGCTGGTTGGATGCCCTGGGCAGTACCATGTAGTTGCTCTCCACTTCCCACAGCTTCTCTAGGTGCCATGCTGCTGATGCTCCATGTTCTCCTGGTACTTGGAAGTTGCATTCTCACTGGGGGAGCCAGCAAATGGGGCTGTCAGCACAGAGGTGAAACTGAGCTCTGCTGAGGTTCTGCCAGAATGAAAACTTGGCTTTCTGCAACATCAGTGGAAGAAGTCCTACTGACTTAACTGAGTCCAGGATACTTTTGTCCTGGTTTTCATCAGTTGTGAGGAGGAAACTCTGTAGTCAAACACTTCCAAACTCGTGTTTTCATTCTCTGTTGCCAGGTAGGGGCTTTCAGATGGGACAGACACACTTATTTCAGCAGAGTTTGCCAACAGCTTGTGTGGCCATGCAGTGGTAAATATAAGATGAAGTTTATTTCATTATGCTCTTCCTTTGCCTGTATTTTTTTTTAAATAGTTGTGTTTTTTCACTGGTTAGTTTGGTTTCCATTTAATTGACAAGAGATAAAGAAAAGCTAATGTACTAGCTTTTCATAAGTGTCTGGAAAATCTGTGGCTGGTAGGGAGAAGAGTCCTTGTAACCAGTGAGGTGACAGCTGCAGGATAAGGTCCAGAGTTGAAGACAGTCATTAAGTGCTCCAGCACTGAAAAGAGCTTGTGAGACTTGTCACCCTTTCTGATATGAAAAGCAGTTCAGACAAGACAAGGAACCTGGAGGAAATTGGATGTCATTAATGCTGCTGTTTCTTTGGTTTTGACAAGTAGATGGAAGTGTCTTGGTTAAAAGACCAGCTCTAAATCACCATTTTTTGTTGCTTGCATTTGAGGTATTTTTGCCTCTTGCCACTTCTAGTATAACTGTGGCATTTCATGTTATAAGGTAGTCTAGTATATCTCGTTTCTTCCTGTGTGGGTGTTGTAGGCTCTGCTGAGAGTGCAGCTGGCTCAGACATGTCTACTAAATCTTGCAATCACTGCTGTGATGCCCCATCAGTAGATACAGGGCAGCCTCAAGCATTTTTGCATTGAGTTATCTCTTGAGCAGCATTTAAAGCTCCTCAGCAGCAGATGCCTTCAGTTTCTTGGTAGTGTTTTCTCATGTAACACCATTCCTGTGGATTCCAGGCTGCTGACAGGAAAGTCTTGCTTTTGCTCTGTAAAGTCCATAATGGTCCTGACTCCTGCCTGTTTCCTGTGTCCTGAGCCAGTGCCACACATCAGTAAAATGCCCACAATAATTATCCCTGATCTGAGTGTGTGTGATAAAGAGGGAGGGTATTTGGCTCCTTCCTCTCTCATTTGATACTCTCTGGGTGTGTTGGCATGCCTGATTTATCAAGATTTTCTTTATAATGTGCTCTAGTTTGCACTACATGAGGCCTATATAATTTTTGGTTTTAAGAGATTTAAAATCCATTAAGTAATGTATATGCCTACAGAATACATTAAACAGAATTTTAAATGGAAAAAAAACTAAAAAAAGGGGGTTTGCTGGCATATAAAAATCATTAAAACACTTCTTTTCTTACTTGATAAATCAGGATCACACTTCAGAGCCCTCCTGTTTGGTGTTGTAAGTGTATTTATGTGCTAACATCTGCAGTATTCTTTTCGGTCAGACTTTCTGGTTTCTATATTAGTGTAGGTATCCCACCTCCATACTAGAACTGGAGTAGAATTTCTTACTTAAATTTATGATTTGCTATTAATAAACCAAAATACTTGAATTTTAGTTTAAACCAAGAGGTACTTGATTCCTGTGTCATTTTGAAAGAAGAGAATATCACAAAAAATGAAAGCAAAATCCCTGGGTTCTAATAAGACATTTAATTAAGCAAATCAGCACCAGAAAAATACACAGAAAGTCAGCTGAAGCTGTGAGATTTCCTCATAAAAGTACGTGTGGCATTTGAGAAGTACAGGGTCTGACAACAGTTTAGACTGTTGTGTCAAAGTTGGATATTTCTTTATCTCATTGATGCTGCATTTTTGCCTCATTAACCTTCATTTAATATACTGCTGTATGTGATTCCTTGCTGTGTGATGGAGTATGTATTAAGACTGAATTATAAATGCTAATTAAGATGATTAGGGAGGGTAAGGAATGTCCTGGCACATCTGATTCTTTTTCTCCGTGAGTGAATGTAAACTGTATCTCACAAAAAAAATGCATTGTTTTATCTTCTAGGGGATTTTTTTTCTAGCTCTAAAGAGAAGGTAATCAGCCCTGTAGTAAAGGTGCTGGCTTCTTGTATATCATGTAGTTTTCTACAGTTAGAATTTACAGAATAACTGTAGATTTTAAAAAAAGGGGGTAAATTCATGCCTTTTGTCTTCTAAACCAGGAAATCCAAAGTAAGTTGTGTTCTTGTTTATCTTCCAGTATGTCAGCAGATGTAGACTTTTGAATGTGTGGGGAATAGTGGGCGTTGGACTTGGACACAGCTTTCCCTTCTCTGCCCGAGGAAATTTGATGTAAGGTCAGCCATGATAAGATCACAAGTGCTTCTTCAAGGGCAAGTGAACTTGAGAGGAAGCACAGAGGCGCTTCCTCTTTTAGGAGATGTCTCTGTCTCTCTGGGTGCCTCCCATTGAGCCCTCTGGGTCAGCAGAAAATGGGGGAACAGCTCTGGAGCGGCCGACAGCAGGGAAACACTCTCTGGTGCCCCGAGGGTACTGATGGCACCTAGGCTAGTCGACTTTGCCTCAGAAGAGACACTGGAGACATTGGTAGAGGATAAAAGGCTGGCTCTCAATAAGGGGCCAGTCCAAGGTTTATTCGGAGCTCCTCAGGGAGCCCCACACCTCAGTGATGCCCCATGCCCAGAGTAAAACAAAAGGAATCTCAAGGTTACATTTAAAGGGGGGGAGGAAAATAGAAGGTAGATACATTTGCTGACCAATAAAGG
>VYZP01082027.1:0-12255 GCA_013400635.1 Hypocryptadius cinnamomeus | reverse complement strand
GGCGGGGACGGAAGCGGAAGTGGCCGTGGATCGCGGCGGGGGAAGAGGAGTGAGTCCTGGCGGGAAGGGGGCGGCCGATGCTGAGGCACCGGGAAGGGGGGTGGGCACGGGCTGCGCCTCCCCGCTTCCGCAGTGCTCGGTTCGCTCCGCAGCCTCCACGGCGGCCGCCCAGCCCGAATAGGCTCACGGCGCTGCTGGGACGGGAGGGATGCGGGACTCGGCTTGGCCTCCGAGCCCGGGATGGGGACTCGGACCCTCGCCGGGTTGTGTTGGCTGGGCCAGGGTAGGGCTTCCCGGGGAAAGCAGCGCCCTGCGAGGGCCCCGGGGCAGATGGACATTGGACTGCCAAAGGAACTGGTGGAATCACTGTCCCTGGAGGGGTTTAAGGAAAGACTGGACACAGCACTCGCTGCCATGGTCTGGGTGACATGGGGTCGGTCGTGGGCTGGACTCGATGTCATCATCTCAGAGGCCTTTTTCCAGTCAAGGTTGGAAAAACTCTGCGTTCCCAGTGGGCTTGTCAGCGGTATCCCAGTATCAGGTGTTGCTGCCATTAGGGAGGGCACAAGCACAGGTGGATAGTGGGTTGATGGCCTCTGGAAGGAGGGTCAGGCAACTCAGGGGGACTACAGGGATGATGTAAGGTTATGCTGAGAGAAAATTAGAAAGGCTGAAACCCATCTAGTACTTAATCTGACTACTGCTGTAAAAGACAACAAAATGTATTTGCAGATACATCAGCAGCAAAAGGAGAGCTAAGGAGAGTGTTTATCCTTTTGTGGAATGCAAGGGGAAACAGTGGTGAAGGATGAGGAAAAGGCTGTGGTACAAAACATCTTCTTTTTCTCACTCTTTAATGACAAAGCCAGTTACCCTCGTGATGTACAGCCCTGAGCCAGATAAAGGGAGCAGGGAGTAGAATGATGCTCCTGTTTGGTCGGAGGGTGAGAAGGCTCTGCCGAGGCATCTGGACAGATTGCATCCGGCAGTGCTACAGGCTGCGGGAAAAGTGTCTGGAAGCTGGCCCAGCAGAAAAGGGCCTGGGTGTGCTGACTGACAGTTGCCTGAAGATGAGCCAGCAATGTGCTCAGGTGGCCAAGAAGGCCAATGGCATCCTGGCCTGGATCAGTAATGGTGTGGCCAGCAGGACCAGGACAGTGATCGTCTCCCTGTACCTGGCACTGGTGAGGCTGCACCTTGAATCCTGTCTCCAGTTTTGGGATCCTCACTACAAAAAGAACATTGAGGTGCTGGAAGGTGTCCAGAGAAGGGCAGTGGAGCTGGTGAAGGGTCTGGAGCACAAGTTTTATGAGGAATGGCTGTGGCAGCTGGGTGGTTTAGCCTGGAGAAAAGGAAGTTTAGGGGGGGATCTTCCTGTTCTCTACAACCACCTGAAAGGAGGCTGTAGCAAGGGGGAGGTTGGTCTCCTCTCCCAGCTAACAAGTGATAGGAGGAAAAGAAATGACCTCAAGCTGTGCCATTGAATTTTTTCCTAATATGCATAAGATTGGATATTAATAAAGATTTTTTCACTGAAAGGGTAGTCAGGCATCGGAACAGGCTGCCCAGGGAAGTGGTGGGATCACCATCCCTAGAAATATTCAAAAGACATGTGGATGTGGCACTTGGGAATGTGTTTTAACAGGGGCTTGGCAGTGCTGGGTTAACGGTTGGAGTCAGTGACCTTCGAGGTCTTTTCCAGTCTTAACAATTCTATGAGTCCATGGAGTTGTGCATCTGGAAGTGTGAAGTTATCGCTTGTAAAAAGATGATGCAAAGTGGTTACTTTGTGTATGACCTGGCAAAAACACTTGAAGCTGGAATGTAGCAGCAGGTAGTGTGTGCTACTGAAGGAAGTTCAGCTGCTCGCTGGAAACTATGCAAACCAGGACCAGCATTGCTTTCTGTTTCATTTCTTTGAAAATGTTGTTCCATTCCCACCGATGGAAGCTCTGTGTAAAGCTGATCCACTAGGACCTGCATATTGGGGCTGAACTCTTGGTAATAGAATAATGTGAATGTTTAGCAGTGACATGGAGATCTAAAAGCGCTCTGGAGTACTCACTCCAAGCTCTTCCATTCACATGATGGTGTGCTGTAAAAGACGGTGCTTTCCTGTTTTGGATTTGCATAACTTTTCTGTAAATTTTATACTCAATTTAGCTTTCTGTCCTATAATAAACTTTGGATTTTATTACTGCTGTATTGTTTTATGTTGTTGATACACTAAAAAGAGCCTAAGTGGCAGAGCATGAACTGGTTGTAGCATAAAGTAAAACAGCAGTGTTGAAAATGCTTAAAAATTCCAGTGGGACCACAACAAAAATAGGGACAAAAACATTTTAGTGTTGCTGCTCCGGTGGAATTGAGGACCTTTAAAGAAGGTGCTGCTTATTCCTTTCCTTTCTGGAGAGTTAGAGCGTGTCCAGAGGGAGTTGGTTGTGAGCCGGCTCTGGTGCTTTGCCTCCTCTGGGGGAGGAGGGCGAGCCCTGCCGGGGTCCTGCAGCGGCCTCTGGTGGCGACCCGCGGGCTTTGCAGCGCTGGGCAGGGGCTGGCAGCGCTCGCCTCTGCCTTTCCCTTCAGGAGCTCATTTCTGCCCGCTGCTCTGTGCCCTGCCGGTGAGGACTCGCTGTTTTCACTCTTCCACGCCGAAAATCAATGGAAACGTCCCACTGTTTCAGTGCTTTGGAAGAGGTTTGCGAAACGAAGTTAAATATTTACAGATGTCACTCAATCGCTCCAAAATAATTTATGGGTGGCTGGGAAAAAGCTGTCTTCTCTGGAATGTGTATTCCAGGAATAAAGAGTGTAGGTAGAAAAATGTGCTTATAACAATATGCTTAAAAGAGTTTATGTGCCAAATGGGTATTGTTCTGAGAAACCAGAGAAGAAAACCTGACAGTGTAGTGCCTCAGAGGATGTGTGAGGCAGAAAAAGCTGCATGGGTTCTGGAAATGGAGCATTATATAGGTCTACTTGAGGCAGACAGCTGCAAGTTAATTATTCAGTAGTCATTCTAAGAGAGGCAGATTGTTCATCAAGCTGCTTTGTCTCTTAGTGGAGTTGCTGTCTCCTTCTAACTTTTTAAGGATTTTAGTTCTATGTCTGAAGAACAACATTTCTAAATACATCTCAGAAAGCTAAGAGTTCCAAAATACATAGGCTTGTACAAAAAAAATCTGAAGAGTTTTTTTTGGAGAAGGTGGTGTAAACAACTTTTTTCAGTCTGTGCATGTTTTGTTTCACGAACTTTTAAATTTATGGTCCTTGAGATGAAAAATGAGTAGAGAAACGTTTGCTTTTACTGTGTTGATTTTAGTAGAGTGTTAAATCTTGAGCTAATGCCTGAGAGTTTAATGAACTGAAACATATGACCAGTTTCAGGTTCCCTCTGTTGTTTGGTGGGGTCATGGGTGTGTAAAGTGTTCTTTCTTTCTGCACTACTCTGGTGCAGCATCAGCCATTCTCACAGCCAGTGAACACACAGTTTAAGTCAAGCTTTAAGGGAGTTTCTGTTTCAGCTCCCACAGACAAGGTTAATTTCATTCAAAGAAGTTAATTCTATTAGGTACATACTGGGGCTTTTTTCTGTGCTGAAAACTTGAAGTATATGAATTAATGTGTTTTAGTGGGTCCTATAAGGAAATAGGGTAGCTTTTTTAAATCTGATTGGGATCCCAATTAGGGTGCAGGAAACAAAATAATGGAGAACTATCTGAAGCAAATCTGATTTCAACTTTAAAATAATGCTGATCTGTGAGTTCTACCAACTCTTGCTTACATTTTCTTCTAAAAGTGAGCCACCTGAAAGAATTATTGTCTATATGTGTTTATTGAAGGTTGACTTTTGCTTCCTTTCAAAAGAAACTTGAAGGCAATTATGATTTTTATGTTTGCTTTTAGACTTTAAAAGTGAATTTTAGTGCTTAGTTAACTCTGAGCTCTAAAATATTTTTATGTTTTGCGGGGGCCAAATAATGCAAATGTTGAGACGCATAATGTTGGTAACTTGTGGTTAAAGGCCTCTGCCATGTCTCTGAAATTGTATCTGTCCATTCCAGTTTCAAGGGAATGTTTTTTAATGAGAACAGCCTGTATCAGTAGTTAATGGTTACTTGTGTATTACATTCAGATGTAGCTTTACCCAGAGAACCCTACTTTGTAAGGCTTTTTTTTAAGTTGGTATTTTAAGTAAGGGTAGTACAACAGTGTGATGGGGCACTTGGAAGTATTTTCAGTGTCACCAAAAGTGTGAGAATGACTCACGAAATCATGTGAAGACCTGAAGTAAAGAAAACAACCCCCCCAAAATCCCTTTGAATTCAAGTTTGGCTATGTTTTTCTACCTCCAAAACTGCTGTTTTGAAGTGTTACTGCAAACAGTGGGTATCTGGAGGTCTACCATCAAAAAAAGACATCAAACACACTAAGAGCCTAAGGAGTATTTTAGAAAACTTATTCAGGCTTTATTATGTGTATATTTATGGCTTTGTGAGATGAACATGTAAGGAAAAATTGCTTTTACAGTTGAGTGAGGAAATATAAACTGTGAATCAAAGACGTGACCTTTTATGACACTGCAAACACTTGAGTATTGAATTACCTGGGTCTTGTTCAGCGTAGCCTGGAGGATGGAGCACGTTGTCTGGGCTGCAGGCTGCCCAGAAAGGTATTGCAGAGGCTCTGAGATGGGTGCCTTACCCTGTCTCACCGTGGTGAGGGACAGTGCAGGTGGGGAAGGGAAGATCCTCTGTGCTTTTGCTGTCTGTTTCATGTTGCTCCTCTTCAATTTTGAACAAAAAAATCAGCATTTTTTTCCTTATATGGCCTGCTGACTATAACTAACGTGGGATGCAGGCTTCAAGAAATGAAGGGGTCTGAGGACATGCTTTGAACATGATGAGGTAGGTCTTTTGTTAGGAGGAGATGGCATCCTGTCCTGCTGCCAACACAGAGGTTTGTGTTGGGAATTCAGGGAACTAAACTACAGCAGTCATCTTTATTCTTCCTGCTGCTTGTGGTTTTTTTTCCTTGAGGTTATTTTCAATTGAATTCATTCTCTAGAATGCTTAACTATCCAGTTGTACACCTGGCTGTGCCAGCCCAAGGAAGAGATTTGGCTTGGGAATAAGTGGGCAGGAGCAGAGGAGGACAGGACAGCTCTCTGCAGCTGTGCTGGCTTGTTTTTTCTTGGAGCATTTGTAACTGTGAAAGCCTCTTGTTCTGCTAACTGCTACTGCCGTGACAGCTGTTTTTGTATAAAAGACCTGATAAAATATATTTGCCTTGCTGGTCCCAAGTATTTTGGAAAATATGCTTTTAGTTACAAGCAAGTTTCTACAGGTGGCAGGGTACAAGTGAATAACTGATACCCAGATCATCTCAAATATGCGAACGGGGGAGTTGTTGCCCATCTGTATTCTGCAGGTTTGTGGGTTTCTCCCTAGCAGTTTTTGGGTTGTCTTCTGAGCTCTTTTTTTCTCTACAGTGACTCTCTTGCTGTTCATTTGCTGAAAGAGTTTGAGTGCTGGGGAGTTTTCATTTTAAATCAGCAGTTCCCCCTATTGCAGAGGCAGAACACTGATTGTTTTCAGGAATAATTTTCTGTCTCCATTAATTATTAGACTGAGTCAGCAGCTGAAAAATAAAAGTGTCTTATACGAATGAAAAGTGGCTTGACTTTGTAATAAAAACAAATACAAGCTCACAGGGCTTCAGCAGAGGGTGTTTGCAAGTTGATATATCATAAATGCTAATGAATGTTAACTACTTGATTAGTCGAGGCCAGTGTAGGAGCACAGAGAACTTTGTACTAAAGTGAAGGCCAATATTTCAGGCTGCAGTAATTGATAAGTTCAGTGACTTTTTGAGTCCTACGGCAGCTTAGGGAAATGTTTCCTTTGTGAGCAAGTATGGCTGCTGGTGGAACAGTTAAAGAGAAGGTGATTCCTTTGCATAGAGATTTCTTACTGGACCTCAAAGTCTCCTTGCACAAATACTGTGTATGCTTGTATTATGACTTGATGCTCGTTTAAAGGAGGCATAATCCATCCTTTTAATCATTTTTCTGCGCTTTACAACTTGACTATCGCAATTTTAAAATTGGATGGGTGGGATCTGCCGGGTTTCTGGTGTGCCGTGATGCCGGGCGCGGTGCAGGACCCTGGAGAGCGCCGGGAGGGAGGGAGGGCGGGCAGCGCTCCCGGCTGTGCCCGGCCCTGCCGCTCCCGCGGGGATCGCTCCGCGCTCACCTCCGGCCTCAGAGGAGATTTTGTTCTCACTGGGGAGCTGAACTTGCCCCTGTCCGTGTCAGCCTTGTTCGGAATGCAAGTTTGGCAGGTAAAGGTGTAGAAAATTTAGATTATGCTAGCCGGTTGAATAGTATTCAGTTACACGTTCTAGTCAACTTGCTAGCATAACTAAATAGTACTTTTGTACCCAAAAAGTTCTGAAGTCTTTTCCCTAGGAAAAAAAAAAAGAAAAAAACCTCCCATCTTTTGAAAAGGTGGGAAACTACGAATCGATTATTTGACTGCCTTTTATGAAAGTATTACTCTATGCTTGGAAGGTTGTGGTCTCTTTTTTTTCCTTCAAACTGAAGCTTTTGGTAAATTTGCATCCAGAGGCTTATGTGGGAGACCCAACAGAAGTGCTTGTTGCTGTATGACATAATTCTTGTTTATTTGTAATGGTTGCTCTCAGTAAGCAAATGTGACTTAGTAGAAGCAAAACAACCTCTGCCAACTTTTTAAAACCTTCATTATTCATACTAGCTTCTCTAGAACATACATAAAGCACTGTTTGTTTTGTTTTGTTTTTTATTAAAGGGTATTTTTCCCCTCTGTACATATATATAATACATTTACAAACTAGTTTTGCAAGAGTGTAGGTGAAAGTTGGTTTTTTTCATCCTCATCCCTGTGTGCTCTACACTGATATTTGTTGTATGACTTTAAAGTATGATCCTTGCCCCTTTTGTTGTTAAAGGGCAGAACTGTCATGCTTGTATTGGTACTTCTGCTTTATTGTGTATTTTTATTGCAAATGGCTTTAAAAATACCCCAGGGGGCCTTCAGCCTTGGCTTGTGAGAGAGGGCTCCAGTAAGACAGAAGATTGCTGGGGCAAGCTGCCTTCCATGTGCTTGTCTTCTCTTAAGTGCCACTTATCCCTTGACCCTGACCTGTGAAAACCGGTAGGGTGTGTTTTATTAGACACTGTCAGGCTGATGTTCTTGCCCCAAAAGTGTCCCATAACGCTTTTAATATGAAGAATCTGTCTACAAAATCTCCAAGGAGGTTAAGAAAAAAACAGTGACAGAAAAACGTTCCTGTTTTATTCAAGAATGCAGATATCAGGGAATCTGCTACTTTTGGTGGTACAAAAAAAGAATTAAACAGTCCATATTGAGATGAAAAAAAATATACAGTATCACAGTGATGTTTGAAGAAGACTTGCTGGTAGAGTATTGCTGAATGACTTAGAAATCAAGAAATATGCAAGAGGATTTGCCTATACCTTCTGAGACCAGGCAGGACCATGACCTCCAAATGCTGTCACCCAGTGAAATAATTCACAGCAAGATCACTTAGGGTTTCTTGTTGTTGGGTTTTGTTTTTTGTGAGTTCTGAATTTTTAGAAATTCATGCATGCATCCTGAGTGAAGGTAATGCTAAATTTCTTCTCCATGTTTTGCCTCCACTTGGCTAACAAGTGGTACCAAAGGGTGGTGCTCGTTTTCTCTTTCATGCATCAAAACAGTAATTGTTTCTTAATGAAGTGCTCTTGTTCTCTTTATCATTGCTATCTCCTTGTCAGTGTTGTTCTCAGGTATGGGCTTTTTTTCCTGGGAAACTTTTGGATACAGTTTCCCGTGTTTAAGGATAATTCAGAGAAAATTGCATAGGCTGACACTGGAGTGACTGCTTTGCAGTGTGTTCAAGTATTGGAACACTTGATGTTTCATTGATGCTTTGCAGGCCGTAGTCAAATTTCTCCCTGAAAAATTCTTGCAAAAGAGACTTTTCTAGGCAGGCAGAGTAATTTTGATTATCAAGTGATGTTAAAAAGAAAATTAAGTATTCTTTGAGCTCTTTGCCTTAGGTTTGGATGTGCTTTACTGAACCACATTTAAAATTTAAAGCAGTTGTCATTTGTTATTATAATCCCTAAAATGTTCAGTGAAGATGTTGAACATAAAATAATTTTAAACAGATGGTTTGAATTACAAAACCACTTCAGTGCCAGAGCAAGTGGAAATACTGTAGTTGCAGTTTCATTGTCTGGCAGAGTATGTTATACTTCAATAGAGGGAAAAAATGAAAATTTGGGAAAGAAGAAAAAGGAATTTATCATTTTCCCACTTCATACATGATGAAGTCAAGGTGAGGATTTGGGATTTCCTATGTTTAAATAGCGGGTGAAGATATGAGAGTTACTCAGAATTGGCTGGTACATCTCTTGTATAAATTATAGCCTTGTGCAGTCAGTAGGTGTGACTTGAGTGCATTTGCTGACTAGTGTAGCTCTTTAAAAATCTAAATTAGTGAAAGAATAGGGTAGGGACTGCTAACACCACCTTTAGAACTGGCATATCATGCAAAGTACTGTCAGACCACCCAACTTCCATTTGCTCCTCTGCCCTAAGAAAAGGATCATTTTTTAATGTGTAGACAAATTCTACAGTCACAACTTTGACAGTTAAATTACAAAACACACAACACTGTTTAACTGAAAAATATTAGACAGAAGCACAGCAGACATTCTTGTCTATTTCTTTTTTTCTGTAAAAGATAAGGCCATTGATGCTTATTGAAAATGCATTTGCAATGGATTTTCTTCATTTTAATCAACAGATTTGATGGTATTAGTGAAGCATGGCCCCTCTAAAAGAAATTACTAATGTGCCTTGAGCTCCTTGTTTTGACACTTCATTGTCCTTAAGAAAATATTCCTGCCAATGGGGCATATTCCATGCAGTATTTTGTGTATGTTTTATTGCATATTCAGAGAAAGAAAAATATAAAAGGGAATTGTTGCATTTTGTATGAATAACGTGTTGCAGTACAAGTATGGTTTTCTTTGCTTTATAAATAATGCTGAGAGATTATAACTTCAGAGGCAATGCAACTTAGATGTAGATTACTTGGGGAAAATGAGTGCTGCATTTAATTATGTCAGCCTTCCTGTTAATTGTTGAGGGACCTGATCCAGCCTGGAGCTGTGGATGTAGCTTCTATGGCATCAAAAAGAAGGTTTGGGAAAATATCAATCTTGTCAATGAATTACAGATGAACTTGAAAAGTGGGAAAAGCTGATGTGAAGAAGAGTTGGGCTTGGGTGGCTCAACTGTCTTGCTGCCTTGCCACCATCACAGTCTGGGTGTTTTAGTCTGTGCACTGATGTGGCTGCTGGAGAGGAACTTGTGGCTAATAGCAGGATTTTTTGGTATTGTTTTGATAGGTGTGAATACAAAGAAAGGGTCTCTTCATCCTGTTTTCCACCAGCTGGGAGCTTAACCTTCTCCCTGAGAATTCAGAGTGAGGGGAGAGAACCACCAAAAAACCCTTCTCTAATCTGCATGTATCACTTTGTTCTGGAAAAGTAATTAATTGCAGTCAGAAGGTCCTTGCTGCTTTTCTTTCTTTAATCTCCTAGACTTTAGGGAAGGTGTCTGCTGGTTCTGCCTTGCTGTCTCTCAGATCGATCTCGCCTGTGCATCTTCTCACTCTCTTCTCTGGTCCTGTACAACATCCAAAGAAGTGAGAAGCTCTGAAGTCTCCTGGAGCCACCTGCATCACCTTGGCAGTGCTCATTTTCTACTTGCTCCGTGTGAACAACTTGCATTTAACAGGCAGTGAGTAGCTTAGTGGATCTTTAGCACTTTCCTGTTAAGGATCTGAAACGGATCTTTGTTTAAGAACCCATACCAGCTTTGTGATTTTGACTCCAAATTGTTTAAACAAAAATATTTTATTGTAATAGTTTAAGGTCTGGCATACTGGGGGTTGGACAGTATCATTATTGGCTCTGTATAGTTTAGGAGATTGTGACTGAAGTGGGAAAATGTAGAGAGAAAGGAATATAAATTAGAGTCTGATATATAGCTTACTAGTTGGGCTGACTCTATAGAGGAGGTGATTTGGCTGTCTGAACTGTATTAGGATTCCAGGATTCTGTTGTAGCAAGTGATATGTTTGGATGGGCAGTAAGAAATTACATGTGGCAAATAGATTGCAACATGCTTCTCTTACCTACAGGACTCAGTGTCTTTCCTCTTGGTGTGACAGGCAAGACTTGACAGAAGAAAGCACGGTAATGCAGTCAGAATTTGAGCAAAGCATGTGTTTTGCCCTGTGAAAACAAGGACTGTGGAAGGTACTGCACTAAGGAATTGCCTGAGAAAATATCACAGGGCACAAAAATACTGAGATATCTTTGGCTCAAGTTTTCTTGACAGAAAGATGTAAGATGTGTTTTCAAGTGACGGTTTGTTTATCCACATTTTGGATGGCCAGGCACCTGAGGGCAGAGATGTTTTGGCACTAGTCATAAATACTTAGATATGGCTCCTCATCCTCAAAAGTGTGTATGCTTAATATATTTCTATTTTTCTTCTCTCAACAGGCTGTGCCTTTAGGTTTTTCTTTTAAGCTTGTGCTTAATCTGGTTTTTCCTTTTATCCCAGTTATTTTTTCCTTGTGAGGAAGAAATTGTTATTGAAATTGTTATCCTTATTGTTTCCATACCTTTTGAGCTGTCTTGAACAGTTGAGCACAGGCTCTGTAGAGAAATTTTCATTGAGCTGAGTGCACTTAGGAGCTTTCCAAAGCCTCTGTACCTGTGGGAAACTATTTGTGAGCTTGAGGACAGAATTTGTTTCACAACATTGTGTCTCAGTGATGACACACCAAGTCCTGCATTCAAGGAGCAGTGTAAGCTAAGGTAGAGGCAGAAGGGAGGATGTGGCAGGAGCAGGTGCTTTGGGAGCTGCCTGTCTGGAAACCTTGTGATGGTGTTGAGCAGTAGGATATGTTGGGCCCAGATAAATGGTTTGGTGTAATGTAATCAAACTGTGGTTACAAAAGAAAGTATCGTTTTCTTTTTTTCTCTTCTCACTAATTCTATAGATACTATAGTCTAAGCATTACATTTGAATTGTGTTGATTGAACTTTTCTGTTTGCAAAGACTGAGGCCTAGGGAGAGTTTAAAGCAAAGAGAATTAGCTAGTGCAGAAAACAGATTAGGTTACTAATACTTTAATTAGAAGAACATGGAGTATGTTAAGCTATAGAATTGTAGCACTGGGAGCATGCAACAAGTAGAAGTAACAGCTTTCTTTAGCAGGGTGTTTAGTCTCATCAGTTTAAGGCATGAGTAGTTCATAGTCTCTTATCAAGCACAACTGCATCAAAAGAAAAAGCCCTGTGGAAAATAAAACTGATAGAATAAAATGAGCTCTGGCACTGAATTTAGTGGTATTTCTGTGATTGTGATTTCATTTATTTAAATTGATGCAGGAACTCTGAATACTTAAAAATAAAAAATAAACAAACTCATATTTACAGATATTCCAAATCTCTTGGAATCTCACTTGTAGACATAAAAGCTTGTTAGTTCCTGCTGAACAAAAAGTTTTTGTTCATTTAAATGTGACTACTACATGTCTCTTTGAAGTGTTTGAGTGTTTTGTTATCTCAATTTTTTATTTAGTTTTCTCTCCAAATATCTGAAATGAGACATTGCTATAGTAATGTTTCAGATTAGAGTTGGAGTTGTTGCATCTGTGTTTCAGTAAGGAAAATGGGTGGAATTGAAGTTATGTTTAAGTTGCATGCAGATCTGAATTTTCTTTGGGTTAGTAAGTAATATTGTATATTATCTTTCAAATCTTTTTTAGTGTATTTCTTTTATTCCTCTGGTTTTCCTGGCCTTTTAAGTTTTTGTTTTAAAAAACATTTTTCAGAGTTTTAATCAGAGTTAAGGTTATGTGGTAGTGAAGCCTTTTATCCTTATTTGGTAAGAGTGGTAGATTTACCATATGGTTGGTGGCTGCCTGTGTCTGTTCAGCTACTGGAATTCTGAAAGTAACAAGATAAACTTAATAAATATATTGTCATTGAGAAGCTCTAACTAGATTCTTAAACAAACTATTTCTTTTAGAGAGAGGTGTGTATTTACATAGGTAGTCTGGACCTTCCAGGCTGTTAAGAGCATCTGTTTCTTAATTGGTGAATGGAGGTGATGTTTGGCTAAG
>VYZP01082017.1:0-13477 GCA_013400635.1 Hypocryptadius cinnamomeus | reverse complement strand
TGTCAAAGAACAGTACAATGTAAATAATTTTCATCTCTGTAGATGAAATGATATGAATGACACGTCTCCACTTAATCTTTTTCTTGTTTGTACTTTTTGGTTGTTCAGTCATCCACACAAATGCATTTTCTCCTAGTTAAATCACCTGGTCTAACCCTCAAGCCATTTGTTCCAATTCCGGGTGTGTTTTTACTTAAACAGTATTTGAAGAACTACATGCACAGGCTAAGGAATACACAGGGTAAATACATACTGTTTAACATTGGGTGGTTTTGTATCATCTTGCTGAACCATCAATTTTCAGACAAAGGAAAATATTGGTTTAGGCAACTTGATTTTCAACTGTTCTATGTCCTTGAAACTAGAATACACAGGGTTCATGTGTATGTGTGAATGTGCATACTTCATGTGATATCCATGGTAAAACCTTAAGCAAGTGAAAGCCAATACATGAGAAATACCTATTTTTTGAGAGAAATACCTATTTATTTCCCTGCTGCTCTAGTTTCTGCTGCTTTGTGTTTTTCATCATAGTATTCAGTCCCACAGAGCACATCACCTTTAACAGACTGCTGAGTTACTAGATAACAGCATGTGCCAATTTAAAATCAATCAGGTCTGTGTCTCACCATGCTCCCTTCCCTTCTTTTACCGCTTCTCATGAGCAAAGGTCTAGCTAAATTATGGCAGCAGCTGGCAGGGAACAAGGAACAAGTATCTTTAATGATGAAACTGAGACAGCAGTTTAAAACAGACCAAGGAGTTCCCTCTGAGGGTTTGAAACAAGAACATCAGCAATGGATGCAGATCCACAGGCACATTAGTTGAAGGTGAATGACCTTTTGGTATCCTAGGAGGAAGTTCTCTCACAGTAGGGACTCTTTTATTAGTGATACATCACTGTCAGAGAAGGAAAGTGTTCAAGATGACACTTCTGTAAGCCTGCTTATTTTCTCAAAAGCAGCATTAGTCATTGTTATTGCCTGTTTAGTAGTATGCCAGATATAATGACTGTTCCTCTTTACAAGTATTCCCACCTTCTCCTTGTATTATGGCAATCTGAAGTTATTCTTCTTGCAGGCTTCACAGAAGAAATTGAAATATTGAAAGCACTGCAGTTTGGCAGGATGGCCAAACAGGCAGCGAGATGCTTTCGCAGAGATGCAGGGAGGAAGCTGTGCAGGAAAGCAGCAGAGGAATGACAGAAGTGAGGTTGAATGAAACTACAAACTGCCATTTTTTGCAAAAATGAAAAGAAACAGAGTGTTCATCCAAGATCTGGGGCATCTGCATATGTCTAGATTCTTTGCTGCATATCTGCATTTAGATCTTCATTTACCATACCACGATTAAGTAGTGTAACATTAGTTGTCATTAACTGGACTTTACTCACAGTTTGAAGATTTCACTTTTACTCTGAACACCTAGCTTGATTTTGAAAGGGTGATACATTAACCCACTATTTGAACCCTAATTTTTCAATGGACATATGTGTCTGTATTGTACTAATATCTGACATTCTTACAAATACTAATGTATGATACCAATTTAGTTGAAAATATGAAAAGCTGTAATTCCTGGAATTCACTTGTATTAAGCAGTGATGAACTTGTCAGAGGACTACACAGACATCTTGTTTGTACTGCCCAAGGTTACACATGCTTCCACATGACACAAGTAACTTGCCATCTCACAGCTGAATAAACATCCATCTGCGAGCAGAAATAAGGCAGCAGAATAACACAGTTTTGCTAAAATGAAAAGTTTTCTCTTTTTTTTAACACCAATACTTAATTCACTGAAGTTTTTTTTTCAGAAGAAAGTTGAAATAAATTTTGCATTTTGTACTTCATTTTTCTAAAGTCAGATTAGAGAATGTTTGGGTGGGGAAGGGCCACTAGAACTGGGAAGAGCTGAAAGAAGCTGGAAGATAAAGTTGGAGTTTACAGCAAATTAATCAGGCCTAGAACTGGATGCAGATGTTTACAAAGGAAGCCCACGTGAGCAGAAGGCTGGCAAGGTAATAACCTTGAGATTATTGTGCCTCCAGAGCCCAAATGTCTGTGTCTAACTATTCTTCAGCTGTTAGCAAAAAGCTCAAACACTCCTATTTCTTTATGCATTGCAGCACACTAATGTCAATAACCTACTATTGTCACTGGCTTTTATGACAATTACCTGAAGAAGCTAAAGAGTTAAATTTTTTCAGTCCAGGGTTGGACAAATTATATATATGATTGCGCTTGTTTTGGCTGGGGTAGGGTTAATTTTCTTCGCAGTGGCTGGTATGGGGCTGTGGTTTTGATTTGTGCTGAACACAGGGTTGACAATACAGGGATATTTTTGTTATTGCTAAGCCAGGCTCGCACAGAGCCAAGGCCTTTTCTGCTTGTTGTGCTTCCACTTTGGTGAGGGAGTTGGGGGTGCATGGGAGGTTGGGAGGAGACACAACCAGGACAGGTGACACAAACTGACCAGAGGGATATTCCAGACCATGTGACATCATGCTCAGTATATAAAGTGGGGGGAAGAATGAGGAAGGGGGGGATGTTTGGAATGACGGTGTGTTGGCCTTGTGATGGAGCCCTGATCTCCTGGGGATGACTGAACACCTGCCTGCCTGTGGGAAGCAGTGAGTCAGTTTCTTGCTTTGCTTTGCATCTGTGCATGACTTTTCCTTTCCCCCTTGAACTGTCTTTATCTCAACCCAAAAATTTCCTATCTTTTACCCTTCCAATTCTCTCCTGCTGGTGGGGCAGTTGTGTGGTACTTGGTTGCTGGCTGGAGTTAAAACAATTATGTATTATGATGGCATAACCATAATACACACTTTTTCTAAAGTTTGTTCTTTAAAACAGAAGGAAAATGGATGTTATATTTAGTATTAGTATGCATTCGTTACATAGCAAAGGTGTCCTCAAAATTTAGATATTGACCCCTTACAATCATGCATTTTCTTGTTCCAGTGTATTTTGTGGTAACACTTAATTTACATGTCCATGTCAAGCCACTTCAGTTAAATTCCTGAACCATTTCTTCCATGAACCTGTGGCAGGGTTGACTTTGCAGCAGTAATGCCTTTAATCTGCAGAATCCATACAATTATTGTTTTCAGAGGTTGGAATATATCTATTTGAATGCACAGGCTTGCAGGAGATTGAAAGAAAGGATTCATCATATAGCTGGGTCAAATGTCACTGACACCAAACTTTCTACAGCATATACTACCCCTTATGTTCTAAAGAATGGTACAGAGATGAAATACTATTTCTGAAAAAAACATATACAAAAAATCCAGGAGAAGTTTTTTTCTGAATAAAAACATAGCTCTGAAGTCAGAGGGATTTGGACTGTGCAAGTAAATGAGCCATGAAACCTAAACAAGCAAAGAGGAGAAAACAAAATATTAACTTTTTTCTCATTAAGGGATCAGATATTCTGTGCAGTGAATGTAGGGATAGTTCTGTGAAAATTGCAGTTTACATTCTGCAATTTAGTTCTGTTTCATAATACATTTGCATACAGCAGCCAAATTAAGCCAGTACTAACCAACTTAATTAAGACAATCAGTACTTTTCTGATTGATAGTGTACATACTGCATCTTTTTATGTATAAATGGTGTTTGCAGCTGCCTGATACACAGTTGTATGGCACCCTACCACTTGAAATAGATATTTTGAAGATTTCACAAAGTGTGCAATGGTGTGAATCAAAGTTATTCCTGAAATTCAAATTTTTCCATAGGCACTGTTTAGACTGTTTGCCTGTCTGGTGTGTCAATATGCTCTGCTCAGAATAAGGCTGAAGAGTGCAGGCAGAAGGGAAGGTATAATAGGCCCTGAAACTCATCTCCTTAAAATGGATGCATTTCTAATTGCTCCATTGACAGCTCATAAACCTGAGAAGCTTAGGAGAGTTTTAGGCTCTGAACAAATCTACTTTAGAGTAACTTTTAAATTAAAAGAAAAAAATCCATATGCATGAGAACATAGTAAAATAATTCCCATTTTATATGATTGTGGGTATTTATGACTAAAAGAACCAGCACATACTCTTGAAGAGTGAAATATCATACAAATTTATAAAGAGAGCTGAAATTTTAAGACCATGAAGACTCCAAAAGGGCCTCTCTCCTGCAGACCCAATATCCTACTTCTCTTGACAGCTGCAGCGACTCGTGTTTCCAATATAATTTGACTTCTGAAGATACAAGCCACAGTGCTGAGATGGGGAAGAATAACGAAGAACTTGTTGGAATTACATCCTTTTCTTTCAAAGACATGAAAGGACCTGCAGAAGATTTTCAACCAGTACCCTGACAGCAATGAAACCAATGTTTCTTGAAAATCAATAGTGTGATGAACACAGAGAATGGAGAAGCAAAATTCTTGAGTGACTGTTTAAAGTTCTTTCCTTATACTTTGCACAATTAACAGTAATATGTGAAATCTCTATTCCAGTGAATAAAGTAATTTTTTAAACCACAAAATCATGGGATGTTTCTTATGCTGCAGTGACCACAATCACTTGAGGTGAGGCCACCCCAGTGCAAAGCAGACTGGGACAGTCCCCTCCCTTGCCTGGCTGGCAATGCTGTGCCTGATGCCCCCAGGACATGGGTGGGTGACTCTCCTGACTGCCAGGGCACTGCTGACTAAGGTTCAACTTTCCATCATCGAGGATCCCCAGCTCCCTTTCCATGGTACTGCTTTCCAACCTCTCATTTCCCAGTCTGAACATACATCCAGGGTTGCCCCATCCCAGGTGCAGAACCCATCACTTTGCTTCGTTGAACTTCACATGGCTGGTGATTGCCCAGTCCTTTAATTTATTAAGGTCTCTCTACAGAATATCCCTGCCTCCATGGGAATCAACAGCTCTTCTTTTGTATCATCTGCCAACTTGCTTAGTATCCCCTTGAGTCCCACATCCAAGTTGTTCATGAACATGTGGAAGAGGCAGCCGTAAGAGTTCCAGCCTGCCACTCCCTGTAGACTGGTATTTTAGGTCCTGTATTGGCAGTAAATACTGTTGTGAGGAAAGGGTTAAAAGGGGAAGAATGTCAAAGATGATGGTAAATTCACTCAAGTGACCTTTCAGCTGGGAATGTTAAAGCCTGGAAAACATTAGTGTGGGAAAACTCCATTTATTATGCCTAATGCTGTGTATCCTCTCTCTGTTTTGAGAGGGAGAATTCCTGTGTAGAGACAACACTCCCTCACTGACGTGCTTGAGCCACCTTTTGAGACAGATCAAAAGCTCAGAGTGTGGTGACAAACTGTGGTGTATGGTGAGGCCCTTGGACAGATGGAGGCAGGCAGCAGGGCCCTCTAGGATGTCCCAACCCTGACGGTGCCTGTGTCCCTGCTCTGTGTGTCTCTGCATCCCAGCATGAGCTGGGGACATTCAGTCAGAGAGGTAATGAAATAAACCTACTCTTTCCACTTCAGCTGTGGTTCTGTGATCACCCTGGTTACTTGCACACAAATTCCAAGGCCCTGCAACTTGTTGGACCAGAAAGAAGAATTTAAAAATGGGGTTTGCCCTTTCTAAATGTGTTGTGACCACTGGACTATGTGAAATTAAAAGAAATGTACTGAAACCTCAGTGCTACTTACTTTGGTGATGGCAGAATTTAGTTTCTGAGTAATGGAATAATCCTCTATCTCTACAACACATTCACCTGCAAGGCAGAATATAATTGTCTTCTCTCTAGTATGATGTCTCACCTTTTGTAATTTATCTTTGACCTAAATTTCCTTGATCAGCAATTGAATGCTTACATTTTATTAACCAAAGATGTTTCCTTGTAAGTGTTTTTGGTTTTTTTTAATGCCTGCAAAAACAATATGACTTCTATCCCATGTCTAGTTTATTTCTTTTCACATAAACACTAAAAAAATATTATTGTATGACTAGTCCTCCTTTGTTTCTGAATGATAATTTGAGCCATGTCAGCAAAATGTAACAGAGATAGCAGATCTATACACTTTAAAATCTGCATTGAAGTCATTCAGTTTCAGCAAAATCAATTATTTCTATACAAATGTTAATCCTTTCTAGGGTAGTTACTTCTTAACCATCTTGTCATCTTTAAACTCTGCTTAACTATGCAATTTTAGTGTTTTTATATTCTCAGAATCCTCGATGTGTGAGATAGCACATTTGCTATATTTCTTAGCTGTCATTTCATAGAGGAAAGCAGAAGTTTAATTACTCATAGTTATTGATATTTTAGTAACCAAAATGGACAAAAGATGTCTTCCAAGAGGTGAGAATTGCTCTTGAGAACTGCATCATAGCCAAATCATCAACATGGTACTGATTCTCAGGTGGGTGTGCAGGTACCTGAAAGGCAGTCATTAGATCAGATACCTCCAGGAGCAGAAATTGCTGAGACTGGCAGTAGGTCACCAGGTCCAAGGTGTCTGAGGAAGAAAGCTGAACCAGTCTGCTGAGGGACTGCTAATTATTAAGGAAATAACATCCTATATTGCTGTTTCTCTCTGCCCTCAGGGAAAAGTCAGCACCAGGCCCTGTCAGAGATAAATGGCTGTTAAGATCTGCCTGCAGAGGGATTCAGCATGTGGAGGTCAGTCTCAGGCAGGTGATTTTGAGATGAGGTGATTTTTTATTTCCCTTCTGAGAAGGCCATCCAGCAAACTGATGTCTGAAGAGATACCCTGTTTCCCTTTGCTAACTCAGCATGAATGGTGGATTATTACACAGTTAAGTACAGGCATTTCACTCACATCTAAGGACAGCTCACACCACTGAGTGGGAAATATTATTTTCCTCTTCTGGTAACTTAAGCTATGATATTAAAAAAAAAAAATCAGTACTTGGATTATAGAAAATCTGTAATGCACAAGTGGAAAATAAATCAATAAAATATCTTTCCTAACAAAATATGCAGTTTATTACAACACTGGATACTATATTGCTTTTTGCTGAATAGAAAGAAGGTGGATGTCTCTGTTTCATATCAGCATATTTCTATCTTGCAATAAATTGTATCTATAAATTATTTATAGCGTAACTTGTCAACAGAGAAGCAAGCAATGTGTGTGTACATATAAAGAGAATATACAGGTATTTGTACTATGAAAGTAAAAGAGGGGCAGCAGATGACGAAAAGGATATATAATGTAAATCTTCTGCATAGCTAATCAAAAAAAGAAAAAGGAATACCAGGAACAATAAAAAATATTTTACATAGAAATTAACTATAATTTTATAATAGCTGTTTTTAACATACAGATAATGAAATTCTCGTAGTCTTCTGTAGAAAGAGGTTAATTTTTTTCGGAAAACTCTCATGAGGTATTATTAAAATGGGACGTTTAGTAGAGTACTAACAGTAAAAACAAATATATATGGCTGTTCACTTGTCATAGAGAAATTGCATAAAATTGCTCAATTATTTCTGGTCAGCAGAAAATTCAGGTAAAAAATTATACCTGCTAGGCAGACTTTTTAGGTAAAACTCAAGAAGTTACAGAAAGGGAAAATAAAAATATTGTATGTGAAGTAATATAGATTCTAAGTCCATGTCTAGGCAAGCAACAAATCAAATATAGCTGCCTCTGAGCTATATTCTTGAGAAATACAACATTCTGGCACACGGACCAATATTTCTATGCACAATCAGCCATATCCCACAAGGAATACACAGTATTTGATGTAAAATCAGATACACTATTCTTCACAGTGGATGAATTTTCATTTATGTCCACTGACTATTTCACTAAAGTAAAAAATCTCCAAAAGAAAAATGTTGCAAATAGTTAAAATGTTGCTCTTCAAATGTCTCAGAGGCTTTTCTCCCCCTATTCTTTGTTCTTTAGAAATTAATAGTTGAACTATGGACAATTAACATGACTCTATTTTAGCTAAGAAAAAAGAATTGACTTGAAAAGCTGGACCCATAGGATTAGATCTAGAACTCATTTATCAGATAGTTACTACTAATAATATATTGTTTTCACTCCATAATGAAAATCAAATGCAGATTTTACTCTAACAGTCTTGAGTGCACAGCAAAACATAAGAATAATTTACTGATACTTCTCTTTTCTCTTTTGTTGTTATAATTACTGAAAACACATCACTTTAAAGTCAGTTTTCAAAATTTGCATCAGCAAGTAACATCCTGATTGGAGGACTGATTTTAAGGAGAATGGGTCAAATAATCTACTTGAACATATTGACACTCACAAATTATATATCTTTTCTTTGTATTGAAATACTTTTTTCAACACTGATGTTGTTTACAATTTTTGTTAATATTCTGTTTGTGCAATTTGGAGTCCATCCAAATTGAAGATAATTTCTTGCACAGCAAGAAAAACTTATACATATTTTGTGTTATAAACATTGTTGCAAACATAAACACAGTAAATGGATCAAAGAAACTTAACATGATTTTCTTGAAGAGTGAGAAAAAAGTACTGAAATTGGAAAAAATCCCAGATTTACCATGTGAATTTAAATGACAGTAATTATGAAGGACTATCATGCTGATTGTTGGAGAATTACTACAATGAAAGTGTAGAAAGTCATCATATATCCTAAAAGATTCTATGTGAAGTTTTCATTTTTATCTAGTATAATAGGCTAAATTTTAATGCCAACAATATAGGTTATTCCAGTATCATTCTCAGTGAAACAATAATTTCTCATACACTGATTTTGAATATAGTAATTTCTGCATTAGTACTGTGCTTGCAATAGAAAGCAAAGTGTGAAAGAGACTGCAAATGATGCTGGCAATGACAGTCTTGAATTTCCTATATAGTTGTTGAAATAAAGAAAAGCCCACAATTTGGAGCTACTTTGATCCTTGGTCTAGCAGGACCTGCAGAACAACTGAAATAACAGTTTTTGCTGAAAATAAAATGTTTATGGACATGAATCTCCACTTAGGTTTTCCCAAGCTTTTGGGCTGTGATTCCACAAATTAGTGTATTTTATTCATTTTTTTCCTTTATGCCATACATACTGTCTGTTTTTGATGAAGCAGATGTACATTAGCATTGATCCTGTCGATAAAGTATTTATCAAACTACTTCTTGGTAGACTATTTTTGTATGAGTCAGCCAGTTTTTAAACCCTCAAACAGCACTTGGCATTTAGTTTTGACAAATGTGATTAAATTATAAGTCTTGCTACCTTTAGTTAGCCAAATTTAATAAAGTTCTTTTCTATTATTTGCTTTCTATTGTTAGTAATTATTCTGAACTAGCATGTTCTAGGAATGTAATTCTTCAAATAAGAATTTGACCAAAGCTTTCTAAGAAATAAGTGGAGAATTTTGATTCCTGTTATTACACTTAATTGAAATCTCCCATTATTTTTCATGTTTGTGCAAGAACAGACTCAAAGTAAATAAAATTATATTGAAGCTATGCAATTAATGTTAGTTACATTTTAAGTTTCATATGACTGATTCTTAAGAACCTTCATTCTTTAGATTTCTGCAGAGGATTCACTTCAGTGTTACTTGAACAAGAAGGCATAAAACCACTGAATGTTGTATTTGAAATACTGTTTTCCAAACTACAATTTTCAGAGTTGTGATAGGACTTTACTGGGGATATGGTTTCTCTGCATTTTTTATTTTTTGATCTCAGAGGTTAGGAAGCCTTCCTTGGTGGTAAGGCAAACCTTTTTGCATGGAGATTCAACAGATCTGAGCTTTGAACTACAGGAAAGACAGGTGCAGCATAGAGATTGATACTTACTCCTAGACATCTGCATAATGTGGTCTGTCTATGAAAATTTAGTGATTTAATTGTTGCTTTCATTTGTATCTCACTTGTTGTTTTTTAATTATTCAAATAAGAGGTCCTTGTATTTTAGAATACCACTCAATTTCCAGTGCATCTGTTGGATATTTCCCTATTTTCATATCCACAAATTAAAAGGTTCACTATTTTAGGATATTTTTACTTTTTCTTAAGGCTAAATTTATTTATGGCAGAAAGCACTTCACTTGAACACATGCCAAAAGAAATCTGGACTGAACCTGTAAGACAGTGGACAGTTGGAGTCCTCTTCTTACAACTCTATGTAGAAATGCTAGAACAGAGATAAATTTTTGACATGTAATTCAAGAGATGTTGCTGCAACTTCATAACTTGATTTGACTCTGTACCTCTCTTGTGCATATGCATATGATTAGGATACAAAAGAAGGATGGACAACTTAAAATTCATGACATGAAATACAGCCTCTATGCACTGACAACAAGCAATTAAAAACCCTGCAACCTTCAATTTACTGGTGATCACATGCATCTCCAGAGACCAACAAGAGTGGAAATCCACACAGTGAATGTGCTCTGACTGTGGATCACATACTTTCCAATATTTTGCTATTACCTTTGCTGAAAAGTTTTACCTATCCTTTCTTTTAAATGGCACAGAAAGACTGCACAATGTTTTAATCATTGAATGTATCCAGCTGACTTGAGAAGAATATAACTACTCTAGGAATCACCCCTGATTCTGGAGGTCTTGGCCCTCAGTTACTGATCTATGAGTATCACATAGATCTCATGTGAGTACAAGTATATTTTTCAAATATGATATGATAGTATATAAAAGAAAACATACTAGTGAGTACAGTTTCATAATAATAAGGAAATACTCCTCTCCCATTTTATCCTAACTATATTGTGTTATTGTGCTGTTCACCTGTGCCCAGGCACTGGCCATAGGGGCTGCAGGACGTCTTTGCAAGGAAGGGAAGGGATGGTTCTGGGCTGGACACAGCTGGCCTGCTCACTGCAGGGCATGGCTGGGCCCCTCAGCCAGGATGGAAATGCTCCAGGAAAACAATTAAGGAAGGCAAAATAACCTTTCAAAACAGTTATGGCCTGACTATAACCCCTCTTTCCCCATCAGTCTTGCATAGCTCAGGGAGAGGGAAGAGGTAAAAGAGATGACAAAGGGGTGAAGTTGAGACTGGGAATATGTGTGTGTGCGTGCATGTGGGTGTGTGTATGTGCATGCAGGTGTTTTAGTTCTTGTCACTATCCAAATCTATTTTAATTGGCAGCGATGTAATTTTCCCCTAATCCCTATACATGGTTTTTTTTGCCATGATGATAATTGTTGAATGATCTCCCTGTCTTTATCTTGACCCATTCACTTCTCTCACTCTGTGAGAAGGATCACATGACTGTAGAGACATCTCTCTGATCTACAAGAAATTACTCCATCTGACTCAAGTCAGTTTGGCAACAAAAAGACAAATGAACTATTTTGATTTGGAATTAGAATAGGAGAGAGAGGTGAGGGGGTTTAGGCTTTATTATTTTTGGTGACTAAATAAAAATTTGTAAGCCAGCTGGCAAGGTTGCTTTTGCCCTGCTTAGAAGTTTGCAGTCCTTGAAGAGTGTCCCATGGTCATAAAAATCAACTTGTTTTATTTTAAAGTGCTATTACTGCTATTACTGGTACTATAAGGTCAAGCATCTACAAAACAATTACCCTAACAGATTTTTACTTCCAGCTGAGAGAATCTGCAGCAACAGGTGCAATGCTTTTCTTTTCTATTTATGCTTCTGTCCAAAATGAGAAGGCAATCATCCTCATTGTTTAACACTACCTAGACACATTATTTGATGTATCTAGACCCTAACAAAAGGGTTTAGCTTCTGAAAGGAAGTTTTTCTAGAGGAATCACTGAATGCAGCTTGAGGAAAATGTTTACTGAAATGCGTGAAGGCCATTTGGAATTTTCATGACACTTCACTGGAAGTGGTTCTACTCTACTTGACTACCCACATTTTCCTTTTATGTAGCATAACCTGTTCAACAAAACCACACATAATCACCAAGTAGTCAGAGACTCCTAACATCAGTGGCAGACCTGATTCAGTGTGTCACATTGCTGAACCTACTAAATCACTGAGCTGTGCAACAGAGAGATTAAATCTCCCTCAACACTTTCGATAGCATGTCCTTTCAGTGACAGCCACTATGAAGGGGCCAAGGATCCCACTGCGACAGATGTAACAGGGAGCAGCATCTCTGACATGAAGACTCAGGAGAAGACAAGATGACAGAGAAAACAAAGGCTGAGGTCAGATCAAAATCTATTAAATTTTATTAGTCACAGCATTCTTCACTTCTTTCCTACCTTGAGGGCTGTCCACCTTATTGTGGTTGGCAAGAAAACTACAGGCATTTTGTCTAAGCCAGTCAACCTATTTGGGATCTTAAATCTCTGTTGAAATGAAAGCGCACATGATGATTGGAACGATTATGAATGAATTTTAATTTTAATAAAATTTCACATTAATAGATGAAACCCTTCACAGAAGTGTAAACAGATTAATTAAAGATACAGACTTTAGAAATAAGATATAAGCCTAAGAAACAGATATTAGCCCCTCAGCAAAATGTAACCACTTCTTAAGGAACAAATATATCCCCCAGTATTTTGTTGCTTTGGTCAATCATATTTTAATTACTTCAATTTATATAAAATTATGTTCTCTATCATAGGAAGCTGTGAGAAAGAGAAAACAGTAGGAAATCTAAATATAGGAAAATGTTAATCAAGATAAATAATAGAATGTTAATAGCAAAGATTGACATAATAGGGTGCTTCTTAGCAGTCATCACATAATACACATCGTTCAGATGGGTGGTACTCCTCCAGTTACCCCTAAAGGTTGTTTTGAGACTTAAAAATATAAGGCTTCCAGAAAAATCTTGTAGTGGACAGCAGCCATAGCCCTGCTCCATGGACATCTAATGTGAACGCATCTGAACACTGCAGACCTCAGGACTATTTTTGACCTGAAGTCTGTCATCTGAGAAAAACAACAGAGAGATACATAGTGAAATATTGAAGCAGAGAGAATTTCAGATGCAGTCAAAACTTAGTCTTTCCATCTGTGTCAACCTATTTCCTTTCAGTCTTTAAAAGTAATCCTGAAGAACACCATGCTGGACTGTGTTTTGTGTTTTAAAACTGCAGCCTATGAAGAGCTTGCTTACTTGCAAGCAGGTGTATATTTCTACAGTGATTTTCTCTGTTATTTTTTAGCTCTGTTCCTCACAGTATTTGTTTTTTCATATGTTTTTGTCAAGACTGTGTATCTTGCTGATGGTATTACACCAAATTACCTGCTGTCTTTTTGAGAGGAAAAGGAGAAGTAACAGTGAACTAGAGCTAATGTTGAGGATAATGGGTTCCAAATTAGTATTGTAGTATGCAACTTCTCAAAACAGGGTAATTAAATGTTCAATCTTGTGGAATTAATTGAACAGAACAGATAATACATTGTATAGGCATTCTGAAAAATCTTATAATATGATGTATTACTGTTGTCCGGCAGTTTCCCTTGAATAACATAGCATATGCTGATAAATAACATTAACTGTAACACTCTGAAAACCTTTGTTTTTGACCATTTCCATTAGTAACTTTAGAAAACCAGAGATCTCACTAATGTATCAA
>VYZP01082005.1:0-14703 GCA_013400635.1 Hypocryptadius cinnamomeus | reverse complement strand
AAATATAACCAATCTAGTGAGATCATATCATGTCTTGTCATGGCACAGCATGTCCAGAGAAGGGCAATGGGACTGGGGAAGGGGCTGGGGCTCAAGTCTGATGGGGAGCAGTTGAGGGAGCTGGATGTGTTTAGCCTGGAGAAAAGGAGACTCAGGAGGGACCTTAGTCCCCCTCTGCAACAAGCTGACAGGAGGTTGCAGCAAGGTAGAGGTTGGTCTCTTAGGTAACAAGTCACAGATTGAAAGGAAATGGCCTCAGGTAGTGCCAGGAGAGCTTTAGGTTGGATATTAGGAAAAATTTCTTCATTAAAGGGATTGCTAAGCATTGGAACAGGCTGCCCAGAGCAGTGGGTGAGTGCCCATCCCTGGAGGGATTTAAAAGCCATGTGGATGTGGCACTCGAGGACATGGTTTGGTGGTGGACTTGTCAGTGCTATGGTAAAGGTTGTGCTTGGATCGTGGAGGACTTTTCAAAGTCAAATGATTCTGTAATTTTTTTTTTTTTTTGCACACCAAGCAGCACAAATAAAAAGTCCAGAGAATTTTCACCCCCTTCCTACTTCTGCAAATTTCATATCATTTTTATTTGTGGCTTCAGACCTATTTCCACTGGGCAGTTCACCCACAGAACAAAATTGAACAGTGGTAATGGCTTGTGGCAGAAAACATCCAGGGATGACTGCACTGCAAGGCTGAGGGAGGTTGTGCTGTTCAGAAGTTAAGGCTTTTTGTAGATCAAACCAAAACAAGAGAGAAATACACAGAAAGTGTGCTCTTCTTTTGTGTTTAACTTCATTATCGCTATTGTCAATTGCTTGACTTCCTATAGAGTAAGTCCATAAGAAAGTTTGGGGTTTTTTTTACCGGAAACTAATACCTATGCACTGCCTACTTTTAGGTCTTTGTCCTCCATGTCTACATGATTGTTAAAATTAAAAACAATCTCAGTATAAACATCTATATCCGTGGGTATGAAGTATTAATCTCAGCAGGAACTACCAACACATGCTGAGGGAGGAATATTATCCTAGTAATTTTAATTTTTAAATTAGGCTTGATTGCAGGAAAATTTTAGCTCGAAACTTTTTTTTGGTGAAACCTTTAAATCAAGTCACTAATCACCACGTATGCTTATGCAGTACCTACTGCAACTGGGATTTAATCCTGATTGAGATCTCTGAGTGCCAGGGTAATATGAATATTAAAGAGGAACATATACGAAGAATGATAGGTGATAATTTAATCATAGATGATAAGATCAGAAAAGTGTTCTCAGGTTATCTAGGGCATGTAACATGCAAGATGTTTTCCCTACGTCAGACCTACTGGTACCTTATCTAATCTGTTCCTAAGTGAAAGAACAGTTGCACATGACTTTGCTTTAGTTGCAACATCTTAGACAAAATGATGAAAATATCAGCCAAACCTTTCCCACAAAACTATGAATCATGGTAAAACAGGAAGGCATACCTTAACAGAAATGGTAGAATTGTTCTTATCACTCCAAAGGAGAGATTAAAGTCCTTAGTGCTGCATTCTTTATTACTAATTTTAAGTTTGAAACACAATATTGTTTTCCCCTGCAAAAATTCCAGTTGTGAGATGTTATAGGTATGAGAAAATAGCTACAGTGGAATAGTTTTTTGAAATAATTTTTCACAAGGTTGGACTACTAAAAACAATAGCAAATTTTGTGTTTCCAAATACGATGGGGTGTTAAAGACAGATTCATAAATATACTGGATTTAATTATGATGAATAAAAAAGGACAACAAGGATTACATAGAAAGTGCACCTATCACAGCAGCTGCATCACTGGGCAAATGTAATTCCAGATGATAATTCCATTTAAGATGTGGGTCTCTTACTTCTTGGGGGAATTTGATCTAAGGAAGGTGGTCTATCAGTCTAATAAAATAAGTTAAAAGTAAAAAATATTTTTCTGTGAACCAGGAAATGCTTTCTTAAGATTTACAGAGAATTTTTAATTGTTGTAAACTACTTTTGCTCTCTGTTAAAGTGAAAGAAGGTATGACATATTCTGGTTTTAACCACTTATTCATGATGACTTTTCTTGTAAGGTGTCATCTACAGCACTGTGCAAAGCAATGTCCTAATGTGGCACTCAAGTGGTTATTTTCTTTTTTTTTTTTTCTTTAGAAATCCAGGATAATGCCACTCGCATCAAATGCATAAGGGGCCTGGTAAAGAAGCTCCCTAGACCCAACTATGACACGATGAAAATCCTTTTTGAACATCTACAGAAGTAAGTAGAACTGTGGTACTCTCAGATCGTGAATTTCAAAAAAAGGAATCCGTATGTGGTGTCCTAATTCTATTGGAAGTGTCATCCAAAGTACCAAAGATAATTACATTCTTTGGCAAAACTAAGCATGATTTATGGTGTCTATGTATATCCTATTCCTGCACAAGAAATCAAGATGTCTAAGCAAAATCCCAAATTTTAACTCTAGTAGAAAGCAGGACAATTCTGTTTCCTTCTATGAAGCCAAAAACATTGGGATTACCATGTTACAGGTGCATTGAATTGGGAAAATGCAAAATGTTCCAGATTGCATTCACCCAGTTTGATTGAATTTCTCCAGGAATGGCCTTTTGGATGGTTATGTTTTGAACACTGTACTGTCATTGTGATATGTTGAGGTCAGACACAACCTGACTCAAGAAAACATAGCGAGTGCTCTTGTTCCTCACAAGGAGCTTGTGACAACACAGAACACTGACAACACTAAGAAATGCCGAGGAAATATTTGGAAGTACATCTTTGCTCTCCTAATGTTGCTAAGATACCACAGAGGCAGAAAAACAACCCTGCGAGGTTGCCCCTCATCATTCCCCTGTGGTTTCCACTCTCATTGAGCTGTGCTTGCAAGAGACATCAAGCCAAAAAATCAATCCAGGTTGTCACATTCACCTCAGGTTTTCTTCTTGTGCTTCATGGCATTAACAGCAAAGGTGTACATAGCTGACATGGCTCACTCAGACACCCACCAGAGCTGTTTGACCTGCAGGATGGCCAGCAGGCAGGGATATGGGAAGGGCAGGGTCCTGTGACTCTATTTCTCCTTGCTGTTGGCACTACTCTGGCTGTTTTCTACAGTCACTTTTCAGCCAAACTACCCCTAAAACTGAAGGGACATCAGGATCTGGGCCCCTTCAAGGCACAGAGGAGTATTTCATCCCAGGAATGATGTACTGACCCCAGTGAGGGAGTGATAAAGGCTCCAAATCAAAGACCACTCTGAGCTTATAATGAATGATGCCTTTATAGAGATCATTTCTTGGCACGTGCATGTAAGAGATGTAGATCCTTTATCTTGTTTTGCAGCTTCCAGCTGAAATGTCAAAATGAAGTTCATATAGTTGTGGGAATGTCCCCATTTCATTAAGCATGGAAGGATTTTAAGCAGTCCATAAAATGCCTGAGTTTGGCCTTGCAGAAAAACAGTTTCCTGTGTGTTCATTTGATGCACTGTGTGCACACATTCTCTCCTTCAGCAGGTTATCTAGAGAAGGATGATAATTTATTGCTGGCAATGGAAGAATAATAAGGGAAATTATTTCCTGGGAAGAACATGAGTGCAAGGAGTGGGTACACGCTGTCAGCACAGATATGCCATATACAAAATTTACTGCACTCTGTGTGGCATTGATCTTAACCTGAAAAAGTTTTGTTGCCATGTCTTAGGGGAGAGATATCAGGTATACACAATAAGTCTTTGATCTCATAGTTAAATCACTTGATTGAGACTCGGGAGACGTGGGTTCAGTTCTTGGCTTTGACCGGATGTTCTGGGTGACCTTGGGTAAATCATTTAATCTCCCTGTGCCTTGGTTCCTTGTTTACAAAATGATGATAATACTTCCTTTGTCTGCCTTGGCTTTTTAGAGCATAATCTATTTGGGACAGCAATTGTTTCCTGCTGTGGTTGTGTAGAATAACTGGCAAAACTGGACCCACACTGGTGGTTTTTTTGGAGAAAAGAAAACAAAAGGAAAAACAAAACTGCCAAAATAGAGGAAATAAAATGCCAGTAGTTCATAATGCAGAGGTACACCAAGGCGACACAGTGGCACAGAGTGATGGAAGGCAGGAAGACGTGACAGTGGAGCCATTTGGGGGTTTAAGCATTAGGGAAGTAATTGTCTGAGTCTCTCTGAAGAAGGTCAATCTTCTTCTCTGCCTCAAACACATCCTCGGGAAAAGATAGGGCTATTCCATAAGCTTTGCTCCATTGACATAGAAGCAACAGTAGAATAGATATTGAAAGCACAAAAAATCCTCCCAAAAAATAAAACATATGTGTTCTCTTGAACTTGTTGGTGCTAAAGACAGGGGTCAGACTGAATGATCTCATGTCTCCATAAATAAGAATGAAGTAGTGTACTTACATTTTCAGTAATGATGTGATGCTTATATTCTGCAAATAGAGACAAGGTGTGTTTGTTTGAATCAATCTAGGAAACATGACTAGTTTGCAGAGGTTACAAAATGTAGAGTTATATTAATTTTGGGGGCACTCTTCAGAAGAGGAGTGTCAATGTCCCTCAGCATGGACTTGCACCACCCCCTTTGATCACAGGACTTTCTCAGGGCAAGTTACAGGAGTTTCAAAAGTTTCTGGTTAGTTGGAAAACTAAACTGGCTTTATTTGAGGCATATTACTGCAGTTTCTATATTTGCTGGTTGAGATGGATGTTCTTGCCCAGACCTGAACTGGTCTTAAGGGGGTTCTGATGGGGAGAAGATGAGGGACTGCAGTTATTCTGTTTCCATGGCATTCCCTTTCTCCTCCTCCCTTCTTTCCTGTCAGACAGACAGAACAGGGCTATACAGACCTGGACTGTGGGGCTGTCTGAGCCTGTGACTTCTATACAGCACGTGAGAGCATCTGTCTCACTGACACTCAGCACGAGAATCCGGCCTTTGCCTTATCCTAAGCCATTCTGCAGCAATCCAGTCTGCAGGAGCAGGTCCAGATCCAGCAGAAATAACAATGAGAAATGCACTTCAGAAGGAACCCCCTTAGAAACCCAGACAAAGCAGGTGATGAGAGAGTCTGTGAGAAAGGCCTGGCAGCAGGGATTAACACCCGTGCCATATATCTCTCTTCAACCAAGCTCTCTGAAGCTGCAAGAAGTCACAGTGCAGTGTATGCAGCCCACAGGAGGTGGATTAAAAGCAAAGTTGAGGCTGCAGTACCTGTTCTTTCAAGTTTTTTGCATTTGATAGGAAAAAACACAACCTGCTGATGTCCCAGTTCATCTTTCCATTAAATCTCTTCTACTTAAAAGCAAAACAGACAAAATATGGGGCTGAACAGATATATCACATAGCTCTGTCAGTCTAATTCCATAAGGAATTGTTCCATTATGACTCATGCTGGAAATAATTGAGCACAACTACTATTAGGCTATTCATGCTTCTTTGCAAAGATTAGCAAACCAAACAAATAGATGTTACACAGGAAAGAAACAACAAAAAAACAACCTGAGTAGAGATTTTCCTGAAATAAGGGCTACAGAAAACAGCCTGTTCTACTCAAACATGTTTAGAGAATTTTTGCTTGCTCTGTACAGCCCATATATTTCTGCCCCATACACCAGTTCCACAGTTCTCCTCTCTTTCCTCCTCCTTACTCACATCTGACTTTTACTCCCAAATGAAGTAGGCTAATCACAGGCACCAGCTAAAACTGATGCACATTTCTGGTCCCATTTTTTGGGTGCACACAGGACATCAAATTATGCAGAAACATTGCCTTGTCTCTCCGCACAAACATGAACTGAGCACAACAAATTCCTTTCTGAGAAACCATTATATGTACCCAATAATTTACTCACAGAATTGTAATACAAGTTAGGCAGAAGGAGAATTTCATTCTATGTATTTTATGACCTGCTTTCACCACAACACCTTGAGGTAGCTGTTACACACCAATTGGGAAACTGAGGCACGAGAAGTTTAAATGACTTAAAATTCTCAGCATAAACCAGCAACACAATTTAAAAACCTGGATGGGATTTTTTTTTTATTTGCACAGAAGCTTCTCCAGTGACCACAAAACTTCTCATTTCTCCCTCATGCAAAATGCAGCAGGGAGGAGGAACACCCTGGCTGGGTCCTCAGCACTGCGCTCCGAGCTGGCGAGGGCGGACGCCGCTCTCCTCCAGGAGCTGTGTGCCTGCGCTACACAGCGCTGTGCCTGAGCTCATGAGCTGTGCTTATTAATGTTAAATTAATGAATCTCAGCCTGCTCTGCTTATTAGGTTGAGCTCCGTGCCACCACGAGGCAGCTCTGCGACTCCCAGACCCGAGCTGTGTCACATCTGACCAGGCTGGAGCACAGGGCAGCCAAGCTCCGGTCTGACTGTACCCATCCATGTGGACACCCCTGCAAGGGCAGGTGTTAGAGACAAAAAACCCTCTCCTTGCTCCTGATTTCCCAGCACAAAGGCAGGATAATGTGTGTTATTTACAAAACTATAAAAGGGATGTTGAAATAATTAAAGGGGAAGGCAGGGGCCAGCTCGCATCCCTCTGCCTTACGTGGAAAGCGCGGAACCCAGATGCCCAACTGTGGAAGATATTCTTCCAGCAGCAGCATCTGCCTCCTTGGCAGCCACTTCAGGCAAGTTGTCTGGGGAGCTCTGCAGTTGCCTCTTGGTTTATCACGTGGATCTGTTAATGTGCCCTATCTGGCTGGCTTGTCCAGGCAGGAGCTGATTTGTTTTAATTCACCTTTGAATCCAAGAAACTCCATTTATTTTGCTCCATTTTTCCCATACTCTACATAGCATGGCAAGTAATTTTTAGATGCCATCCAGGCTTTCTGCCCTTTCAGAGGGAGAATGATGATTTTCTTCCTGATTGTCTTCCCCCTCTGCCCAAATTCTTCATTCTTACTACTAGTTGTTTGCATTGATTTCACTGGAAATAGGCTCCTCATCAAGGGTAGAACTATATTTCTAAGACAAACCCACTGATATTAATATATAATCTAACAAAAGTCATAGGTATTAATATTCAGATTTTTTGACAAAAAACCCCACAAACTTCCCTCATGTTCATAGGTCTATGAACAGGAAAAAAACATCCAACCTTTACAAACAGTGGGGAGGAACAGTCCCCCCCACCTCAAACCTCACAACCTTTGGCAGCAATATTCTGAAAAGTCAAGTTTTTTCCAAACTATAAACAACTAAACAGACTTGTTTCTACCTATTAAAAACTAAGGGAAAAAAAGAAACTTAAAAAAAAAGGAAAAAAGAAAATAAAGCAGAGCCATGCATAGCCTGCAGCCCACAGTAGCCTGCACACCAGGACACAATGACAATGTGATGACAAATCCAGCAGCAGTACCCAGAACTCTGAGGGAAAACCAGAAAATGAAGTTAAAGTACAGCATATAGTAATGCTGTATGGGATGTCTGCAAACTTTTTTTTTTTCCCCTCCAAAGTTGGTGGAGGGAAGATGTAGCAAACATATGTGATTTTCACTTGCTAAACTACGTGTCATATCAGCAGTTTTCAGGCAGGCTCATGTAATAAATGTAGGCTCAGGAGAGCCCTTTTCTCACACAGCAAAAGAACAGATTACACTGAGAACTGTGCAAGTTTTCTATTGAGAAAAATAATAATAATAATAATAAAGGCAAAAGGTACTGAAAACTAAAAACAATCCCCAAAATGGAAGTACTATACAAAAAGAAAAATCTATTTGGGAAACCTCAGTGAACCTGGGGAAGACCAACAACCCAAAATGTGGAATGGGCATTTAGTTTTCCCTCAGGAAAAATGCCCAAATTTAGAAAGGTACAGAAGCTCTTAAATGAAGGCACAAGAAAGACTATTTGTTGAAATTATTTCCTGAATCAAGACTTTTCTTTGTAATCAGGCAGCTCACAAGCAGGTTTTGGTTTTCAGCCATGGGACAGCAGCAGGGAGAAAAGTTTAACTGTGCTCCTGCAAGATTTGGGGGAGAAGCTACTGGAAGTGTGAGAAGGAGAAACAAAACACCCTCCTGCACCAGAGGAGTAAGTAGGTGGGCAGATCAGTTACATAAAAAACTCAGGTATACCTGACTGCCATTGTAAGATTTATATGAAATTATTTAATCATCTTTTAACTTGAGAAGGGCAAATATATATTGAGATGTGCTTTTGTGCATGTGCTTTTCTCAGTTTCAACAATGGAAGAGTTTTACAAAGGAGCTGGAGCAATGCCAACACTCATCCCATTTACCACAGCTTCCCGGGGCTCATTCTGGGGGAAGGAGAAGAATTAAACCCTTTTCCTCTCTGTTAAGCACACATCAGTCTACTAAACTTTGGAAGTAAGTGGACACAAGAAAATGTTCACCAGGCCCAAGTGTGTACAGGACAGGAGTAGTAGTAGATTTTGGGTTAAAAGGAAAAAAAAAAAAAAAAAAATCCAGTCTCTCAGAAGCATTTTTGAGCATTTTGATTTTGTACTTTTTGGGGTTGGGGTGACCTGCTACCAAGGGTTTTCCAGTCATGCAAAATCCTGCTCTTTGAGGAATAAGAAAGTTTACAAAGTTTAGTTCTTCCCCAAAGAATACCTTACTGTTTAGTGCTTTTAACAAGAAGCATGATGAGTAATTAAAGACACATTTTCACCCCTTGCTTCCATCTATTTCCGATTTCCACAACTGTATTTAAAAATATAAACCCTGATTTTCATAACAGTCAGGCAAATAATTGCACTCGGTACTTTTCAATGCTACCGAGTACTGAACTGGTGTATCAGCAAATAACAGAATGATAAAAATAATTAACATAGTTTTAATTTAAATATTTATGACACAGTTGACTCTGTGGCTGCATGGCACCATTGTGCTGAGTGCAGTACACAAACCCTGATAGATAGAGCCCCTGTCTCCAAGAGCTCCTATTGTTCATCCCACATTACTCAATATCAAACGATCTCAAAAAAGCTTTTCAAACATTAATTAAATCTCCTAACTTCCTTTTCAGGTCAGTAAGTTTTATTATCCTAGTTGTGTAGATAAAGAAAGTGAGGAATGGAGAGGGTGAGGCACTTTCCCACCATGACGCGGCCAACACTTCTCACTTCCACTCTTTGCTGGCTCCCCAATCCACCAGTGGAGCCCCCCAAGCCTTTGAAGGCTCATCCATGTGCTGTGGGTGTACGTGTGCATCTGGCCAGCACATCCCAGGCAGGGCTGGTTACTGCTAAGGACTCTTCAGTTAATCAGGACCACGTGAGAATCCTGCTTCTGGTTTGCACTCGCATCAGCTTTAGCAAAATATCACCGGAGGAGTTAATTTATGGGATTTTGTAACCTCTTAATATTGCTTGGGGTTAGTGTTCTTTCCAGCTCAAATCCTTTTTTGTTGGCCAAAATTAGGAATGCTCAATTAATTACAATGGCTCTGTCCCCCTTTTTTACTTTTTTTTATTTGGGGAGATTGGGCCTTAACACACGAATGTCCACAACAAGGTCATCAAAGGGTAAATTGCAATGCTTTTCATTTTTGTGCCTAAAGATACATGATTTTTCTCAGAATTAAGGTTGTGAAATAAATAATTTGTTTGAAGTTTCTCAGATATTCATTGGAACTTTAAAAAACAAAACAAAACAAAAAAGGCTTTAAGGCCAAAATGTCAGTGTTCTGTGCAAAATAATTGATATAACACGATAGGATCTATTCTACTATTGATTGAAAGGGAATTTATGCAGGTAATTCATTAAGGCTAGTGAGAGTTTGGCATGCAAATCCCCCAGCACTTTGATGGGAAAACAGATCCTGATTTTTTTTTTTTAATAACATATAAAATACATGATTTTCAGTGACAAATATATAAAAAGCAAAAGCAAATACCTGAACAACTGGGGCCCTGCTCTGTAAGGGTTCTGAAATGACATTAGATCAAATTCTTTTCACACACTGCAAAAGATGCAACAATCATTTCAATCACCATGTTAACAGAATCAATACAATTTTTCCTTCCAGAGAATGGTACTTTACATTCCAATATTTGCAGGCTATCACCTTCATACATCTCTTTTTGTGTTCAAGTGCATGATTACTACTTCTGACAGGGTATTGGCCATTTTCTTATGAAGATCTACAAATTCTTGTAAATAAAAACCAATCGGAAAAAAAAAAAAAGAAAAAAAAGAAGAGCAAATCTGTGGACTGGAATGCACTCTACTTGTAATGGGAACAAAAAGCTGGCAATGAAATATAAACCTAAATCACAGCAGAATGACCTACTTTAAGGCATTTGCCAAAGAGACAGTGTTTTAGACAGCTCCTCTGAAGTAGCGTCTTTATGTCTATGCCATCTGCAGATTTATTATTGTGCTTTAGAAAAAAAAAAAAAGAGAAAAAAAATAAAAAAAGGAAAGAAAAACCTACAGTATGCCTGAACAAAACTCAGCTTCATCTATAGAAAGATTCCAGTACTGTGGGCACCACACCCACACCTACTGATGTGGTCCAAGTTTTTTCTTTACAGGCACCTAATTAAGAAACCCTGACTCATTTACATGGATACGTTTGATCTAAATTACACTCCAAACCACACCAAATTAGGAGCATCTGTGAATGCGAAGTGTTTGTTCCCAGTGCCTGGTAGAACAGGGCCAGTTCTGGACGGCACATGTTCAAGTGACGAAAAATATTTCAGATGTAACATACTTCTGAGACCCACTTTTCCACTAATAATTCATAATGAGTTAAACCAGTATCTCTGCTTCAGCAATTATTTCAGGCTGGGGAAAAAATGTCATTTTACTTTTTAAAGAAAGGGTGGAGGGGAAAAGCAGGAGTGGGCAACCACCTAGTTTGGTGGGGCATTAACAAAACCATTAGCTACAATTTAAATCTGTAATCTGTGCAGTGCATTTGTTTTCAGATATACTTTTCACCTAAAGCCTGGACTGAAGGAAAGTATAAATTAATGATTGGTTGTTGTTCACAAACAAGACCTTCTGCCTTGGTGCATGGTCTTCCCTCATTAATCAGTTTTCCAGAGGAGTCCGGGTGGAAGGCAGGGTCTCAGCCCAAAGAGGCAGCACCCTACATAATAGTAACATGAAAAATTCAAGATCACCAGATTGAGAGTGATGCCTCCCTTTCCAGGCTGCCTTGCTGGTGGCTGACTGTGCCTGCTTGCAGCCCAGAAAGCCACTCTGTACAAAAACGGGTCCTGTGGCAATTAGGAAACTTTTATCCCGCTTTCCCATCTCCCACTAAGAGCGAGAAGGGGGGCTGCAGAAGCCACTGGTTGCTGCTTTGCTGCCTTACTGACAAACTGAATAAAAAATGGCCTTAATCTCACTCTAAGCAGCCCAAGAACTGAGGAGTGTAAATCCGAATTCCACGCTGGGTTTGCAATTCCCAGCCCACTGGCGCAATTTGGCACGACCTTTGGATTTGGCCCATAGTGTTTGGCAGCCACCTTTTATTCTTCCCATCTTTTATACTTTGTGAATAGTCCAAGTTACATAATGCCAGTGACAATTTGTTTATGGCGAGCGTTGGAGTCACTGTTTTATGATTACATTCAAACTTGAAGCCACATTTTGACATCTAAGGATCATCTTGCATTCTCGTGTACTCTATACAATGAAGGTTTGTGTTCCAGTGAGGAGTGGGGGGGAGGAACTTTATAAATAACATGACTCCTTTTGTCTGAAGAGATTTTAATACATTTGTCTGATCTACTGTTTTTGCAGTAGCTAGAATATAATTTGAATATATTAATATTTTCAGCAACTGTGCTGAGAGAGCCCAGTTAATAACTTATGCATGGGTGTATAGATACACTTCAGACAGAGGTAGTTTTTAGCCCTTATGTTGGTAATACTTAGAAACACACAATGAAAGAGCCTGTTCTTTCCTCCTCTTTGTTGTGGGCATGGATTGTGATGGTATGGAGCCAGTGTTCTTTCTGTTGTCTACACAGCCTGGATTCAATAAGCAGTTATATATGCATATTATGACAATGTGGTCAAGGAAACCAGATTTTTTTACTATACCTTCATGTGCCTGTACAGTATAAAATCTGGTATTTATTTTTCTTGTCCTCATTCAATATGTTAACAAAATCATAATTTGATACAGGTTATGTTCACTTTATAATTAAAATTATAGAGTTAGATGAAAATACAGCAAGATGTTGCTGAATGGAAAATATTTATCTTTTCGTACATTACGCATTATGGTGCTATGTAAAATCATAAATCTGTGAAGCAGCTCTCTCCAGCCAATTTGCCTCCTTGCCTGGTCCACAAGATGCAACCAGTTACCTCCTCTAAACTGAGGATTTTACACCCACCTCAGCCCTAACATTAGATAGCACTGCCACATCCTCTCCAGAGCTTTGCTGTGGTCTTCCAAAAGAAGACCCCTTGCCAAGGAGATAAGCCAAGAAAAAGGAATTCAGAAAAGTTCTGTCATTTTTCCGGCTCCTCCTGTAGCTCTCCCAGCACCTTCACAGAAAAGCACAAACTTTTTTGCACCATGTTCTGTGTCAGCACTAGACTCGGGCTCCCCAGACCACCTCAGGATAGCACTTCATCCATCTGGAAACTGTTCTCACCTCCCAGATCATTGCCAGCCACACTGCCAAGTGCAGGCCTTCACCAAACACCATCAGCAGCCACCATACAGTCAGCATAGGGCACATGGGACAGCCCTAGAGCATATGGAAGTTTTCCAGCAAGCGAAGTTTACTGGGAACATCAGTTTGCCTCGTTCAAACTCTCAGTCCAGAGAGGTTTTCCACAGGGCTGTGGCAGCAGTAGTAGCAGGCAACTTTTACCACCTCAGACAGCCCAGATTGTTTCCATGTCTGGATAAGGGTCTCATAAAAGTGTCATCAGGATAAGGAGTTTTCATTCCTTCAGAACATCTACCCCATGGAAGTCACTGCAGCTGCTCTGGTCTCAGAGCCAACCCTGAGTTTTCTGCCACAGGGCAAATTTCAAGTCCTGTTGAACACATTTTGGATCTCACCTGGCCTCTATGGTGAGGAGCTGCTTACCCTTTCCAAATTATATAGTAAGAGCTTTCCATTACTTCTCATACAAAGTTAAGTTTATGCAGCTCTGCATCCTGAAACTACAATATGTATTTGCTAAAGAGGCATATTCTAAGTTTGTAAATCCATTTACAAACATTCACTTCAGGCTAGAAATTTTCTGCTGGAGAGGCAGCACCTACAGAGAGTTGTCCTGAAAGCTGCTTACTGTGTGAGTTGTGCAAAGACTGATGACTGATATCAGGGCCTTGATATCAACAGCAAGATTTTCCCTGTTGTTCCTAAATCCTTCAATCTCTGTTGAACATGGTTTGGGTTAGGAGGTCTAAGAGACTCATGTATGTTTTCTCACCAGTTTTTTTAACTGTGGATTTTGATCAGGGTTAGACAGAAGCAGATATTGGCAAATCTGGTCACTTGAAGCTTCAAAGATGAAAGAAATACAACTACTGAGAGAGGTAGGGCTGACTGTGTAGAGTATAAAGACTTTGTAAAGTATCCAAGGCAGTTAGACCAGAGTCATCTGAGACCAGCACATGTGTGAATGGGTATTTGACTTTAAAGGAACTAATGAGAAAATTCAAAGCTAGTTTAAAGCCAGGAAATATTGCAGAACTTGCAGTACTACAAAGGGTGCTTCTTAGAAAGACACAATATATGGAAAATCCTCCACTCCAGGCAGTCCCTGCATCTAGTGCAGCAGACTAAACACGTGCACAAAGAAATAAACATCAAGCTAAGGTGAGCGGACAAGACAGACAAAGTGTAAGTAGAAAAGACAATGCTGACATAGTAAATTCATTGCTCAAGGGCAAGTAAAATGTAAATAAGTTTAAAGGAATCAAAGACTCGTGGCACATATTCACTAGTGCATTTAAGAGCTGAGTTCATCCTACTCATGCTCAGTATCAGGGCTGAAACAATCATGGTGCTGGGAGGCATGTTAAAGCATCTTTCAAATCTGATACAAATGCAGTGCATATATATTGCAGTCGTAGCTTGTGGAGAGCTCAGAACTGAACCTGCAAGAGGAGGAATCCTGGTTGAGGTCAGATCCCACAGAAAATCATCTCTGTTGGGTAGATCACTGCAAAAAGGCTTTCATTTTAAAGAACAAGATGGTGACAATATGGGATAAAAAATACGGACTTTTTTATATTGGGGACAGTTAATAGGCCAACATTTGATTTTTTTTTTTCATTATTTAAAAAAGACTTGAAACAAAATAATCTATGAAGTAATTGCAATGCTTTGATTTGATATTTTTGAAGGTCTTTTCCAAACCAAATGATTCAGTGATTTTATGATATAAAAATTCACAGAAAAAGGAAAACTTTGTTGAGAGTTTGTTCCCTGACTTTTGTGGAATTCTTTGCCACATTCAACATCAAAAACTACTGTGTTTCTCACAGAACTGAATAATTAATTCATGACACTGGACAAAACCAATGTGTTGATAGTGAAACTGTGTCTTTCATGGGCTGCTCTAGACCCACAAGCAAGGATGGATTTCTGAGCTGGATGTCTGCAGCTCAACATCCCAGGCTGAAATTCCACTCAATTGCCCCTTCTGGGCTCTAAGTCAGAAAGTAAACCTGTCATATCCAGGGCTGAGTTATTTGCTGTCAACTGGATTATAGCACAGA
>VYZP01081979.1:0-11201 GCA_013400635.1 Hypocryptadius cinnamomeus | reverse complement strand
TATTTCTTGAGTTAATGAGTACGGAAGTCTGTAACTTATTGGACAGCTGAAAATATAGTAGCTATTGCTGCTATAAGGAAATAAACTTTTATTAGAACTGTAAATTTCAGTTTTTTCTTTTATTGAAGCTTTTTCATATTATGTGAACAAAAGCTGAAGAGCCTATGGAAATGGCCTGAAGTTGCCTCAGGTGTTAAGGTAGTTTGGATGGTGATACAAGGGTAGAAGAGGAGCATTTGGTGCAATGAGCACAAAGTTAGTAAAAAGAATGGCTGTACTTCATTGAGTTCAACAGCTTAGAGTCACGACTCTGACAGTCTCAGTAAGAGTCTGTGTGTCTCCCTGTGTGGAAGGTGTGATCCAAGGCTGCTACCTACCCACAGCCATGCAATGCAGGGGGACAGGGAAAGAGATACTCTGAAGGTTCTGGGTGTGCACAGCTGCCTGAGCACAGCTGCAGCCAGGATGCAGGTCTCTCATCTACATTGATCCATTTGTACCAAGAACCAGATATTTTGTTTTCTTTCCCTTATTGATTCTGTGCTTCTCAAAGGTTAAAAAAGAAAAAAAAAGAAAAAAAAAGACAGATTTTTCCAAATTACTTTTTTTTCCTCTCTGATGACCTTGGCAAGATACAGACTGAATTTTTTCATCCATAATCAGACTAACAATCACTTTTAAAATAGCTTCTCTGAATTTGAGTGGAAGAAATCACAAAGTAAAATGCTTCACAATGCAAGTAAAGGGTAAGGAATTAAATCTTCAGGATGTTGTCAGAAAATAGAACAAGATTAGAAAACGAAACAACTGGTGTACATGTATTTTAGAGCATAATGTTGTGTAGGGGAGAAAAGGAATTTGCATGCTTCTTATCTGCCAATTATTTTCTTCTTGCCAATAAGTGCAGAAAATAAGTTTGTTCTATTTTTTTTTTTACATTTTTCTTTCAGGGCTTACCTTTTCACAAACTGTCTCCAGTTTTAGAATAGCTACACTGTGACAAAAGAAAACATGAATTTTTTTTTTTATCATCTGCTCTAGCATGTTGCTTGGCATAAAGTAAGCACAACTCTCCAAAAGTTTGATTTTTATTTCCTTAAGAAGCATTTGTGTATTTTCTTGAATTTTTTCTGTCTGGAAAAGGACATCTTTCATGCAAAAACCCCCCAGCACTTCAATGAAAGACTTTTTAGATTCCCTAAGTCAGCTCAAGGAGCAAGGGACAAAGTAACATGTAGTAAGGAGGGGAGGCAAAATGTTCTTATGCTCCAGTAAATTAATGACTCTTCTGCCATGACAGTTTATAATAGTGAAATTGTCAAATGCATCATCCTTGATGTAAGCAGAAGTGAGGACTAAATTCAATGCAAGTGTCTATAAGAAAGCATGAGGTGCTGAATGCTTTGTAAGTGGCTCTTAAGTTTAATGCTGGAATATGACTCTCTTCAGAGTAATGAGAAGTTAAGTGCTTTTTGTCTTAGAGCTGTTAATGAAATATGTCATCCTCTACCTATAATGGATATAATACTTCACATAAAGTATTAAAGTAATGAGCCACGATGCTTAGAAGGTTTTTGCTATTAGAAATCGTTGCCACTAGAGTCCAGGCACTCATGTCTCCTGCAGTTCTACTGATATTTAATGTCAGTACTTGTCAGCTGTGTGCTTTATGGGTTCAATATATAGTGCAGTACATGTTAGTTCTGATGTATGGATGAGGTATCATACCTACCAACATAGAAGAATTTTGGAGAAGATAGAAGAGGTTTGGACTGAGTTCAAACAAAGATTAAACCTAAATAAAATGTGTTGTTTTCAATTTATGAACATACAATAGACTTAGATAAGACTAAAAGTTAAAAAAAAAAGTAGAATGTTAAGCTTATTACATTAATTCCTTGGAACTTGCTGTTTCTCACTGCCTGTTCTGTACTGTGCAGAGAGATCAGGATCCATATGTGATTGCTCAGAAAAAGAAAGTAGATGGTACTGTGTATCATATACAGAGCTGGGAGATGAAAAACATTCAAGAGAACAGTATGTCTGACATACTGTATTATGGGTGAACTAAATTTTTATGCTGCTCAGAAACTCTTTGTTCCAGAATCAAAATAACAGATCAAAGAAATTAGTTGTTTACTAATGGCCTTAGAAGGTATTTATTCTTCAATAGAATGGAACTAGTGGGTGAGCTGGAGAATATAATTCACATGTATTCCTGAGGTGCTATATATTTTCTTTAATGAGTCATCATAAATGCCTCTTTCATATGTCATGTCTAAAAATCTGCTCTTACCACTAAAAATCAAGTGTGTGGCTTAGGAAATTCAGCTATATTCTGTTGGTTTCAAAAACAGTATCTCCTCTATCTCTGGGGGAAAATTATGGTGCTAGTGGTAGTGATGCCTGTCAGAAGTAGTGGTCTGCACTAAGTTACCCTTTCCATGGACTGTAATGCTGCCCAGAGTCCCTCTGGTGACTTAGGCTGTAGCCCTCTGAGGTATGTACAGCTCTGATTTGACTTGGTGCAAGGTTTAGCAGATGCAGCTGTACCATGACATGAAAGAGGGGTTTACTGCACTAGCACTCCTTATCTGAAACATTTGAGGATCTCTCTGTGTAATTTAGTTTGCTCCCCTGCCCCATGAATCAGAGCCCCTGAAAGCTTTCCGCAGGATGATGTTGTTAAATACTGCCAGAATCCTTGAGAGTGTCACCTTGAGATAGTGTCACGTGATAAGACAGACCTACCTGTCTCTACATTACAAAGCATTTGCACATAAACAAAGAATAAATCCTAGAGTCATCTCAAGCATGAATGTTTAACCAGTAATGAAGAAAATGCTTTGAGATCCATGCTGTTCATGTGGATTTTTGATTTTGTTAGCAGGAGGCTAGAAGAGCAACTTTAAGAGCAGGAGTGCTTACTGAATAAGTTTTTCAAAGGAGAGGGCCCCCTGACCTTAAAATGTGGCGAAGAGCTAAATAATTTTAATATCTGTCCTGTGTGGAAAGGGGGTGCAGTGAGGTGGGTTATCACAGGCTCTCCTTCATTTATACATTCATGGAAAGTTGTCTTTTGAACCTGTTAATCTATCTCAAGAATTGTGCAAAGAAGAAGGCATCCAAAACTCACAATAGGCAGAAAAATATAACTTAAAATTGTTTTCCTCCACTTCTGAATCCAAATTTAGTCCTTCTGGACTTATCAGCACAACTAAAAGCCAACTGAATTGATTATATTAATTATATTAACTATGTCTAGCTTTGTAACAATAAATCAGTGAGTTTGAATAGAAAAATTGTGTATGGGAGCATTTGGATTTATCATGTGTGATCCATGAAGTTGATTTTCTCAGATGCAGGTTTCCACTCCGCTTAATATACAACCTTCCCATTTTCCATGTTTTAGAGACATGGCTGAAGTAAGATTAAATTTTCCCTGTTCTTATATTGATGGTAGTTTTCTTGTTCTGTGTTACATGTAGCAGTGCAGGAGGGGAAAGTGAAAAAACAAGGAAGAATCCAGTCTTTCCAGCAGGATCTTGCTTTGTGATGGATGGCATTGCTTTTTAGGGGTTCAGTTTCTCCAGCTGCAAAATTGCCTTTCCTTTGTTTAGCAAGCTGACATAATGGTATAAGCTTGGCTCATAAAGGTCAAATGTAGCTTGTAAGTAGAACTTGTGCGTTTCTGTAGCAGGGAAATCATGAAGAGCATGCTTGAAAGGGATGGTCATGTTAATGGGTCACCATCCTTAGATTGCTTTACAGTGGTTTGCTTCCTTGTATTGTATGTCCATCTGTTTGGAACTTGAATTTATGTGGTGGAGAGGAAGAAGCAGAGAAGGAGCTGACCCAGCGGCTGAGTTGGGCAGGCGGTGCCTGGGGATGCAGCTGCTGCAGAGCTGGGGAGAAACATGGCTTGGGGCAGCTCCAAGGTTTGCCCATGTGAAGACCTGTAATTTGTTCCTGTCCATGTTTCCTGCTGCAGTTAAATGGAAACAGCTCTCAGAGGCTTGGGTAATTGCCCAGGTGCCATCTCAAAGGATGGTGACAGTAAGAATTAGTGCAGAGAAGTAAGAAGCCTAATCTGACAGATAGGTCCTCCATGGAAGTGCCTTTTTATTTTTTTTGGTAAGAACTGAACACATTGAGACTATTGCAAGTGAAATTTTGCAGGAGTGAGTGTGCAAAGCAGAGGGAGCACGCAGGAATACTTGTTTTAAGCACTATTGTCCTGGCAAAAAATGTTGATGGTTTAGGAGACTGGACTGAAATAACTATTTGTGGCACTACTTGTAATTGACTTTATAAGAAACATTTTTTAACCTGCTGGCAAGTATTTGAAAAACTCTCAGTCTACAGGGAAAAGAGATGTCTGTGGGCGGCTATTTTCTTTATATTGTGTAATGTACAAACTATTTGTTTCCTGAATAGAAGTTTGTAATTAAAACAGATTAGAAAATGTCTGGGAGATTTTTATGAGGAAAGAAGTGTGTATGGATGGTTTGGTTTTCCAAACATGATTTTTTTGGGTAGTTTCTTTATAATAGCTAAATTTCCCTTTAGGGTTTACAATGCAGTGTATACAATTATTTATGAGATGCTGAAGTATGATAAATAGAGCATTCTGACATTAAAAAACACCTCAAAACCCTCCCAAAGAAACCTCAGGATGTATTACATGCCTGCTTTGTATTAACCCTGACCCTCATTATGAAACTCAGGATAACTAGAAATACAAAATAAGTTATGCTTGTGGTATGTAGGTAAAATAGCAGAAACATGTTTAAAATGATGGCCAGACATGAAAAATCTTGTTCTACCTTTTATGCAATTATCCCCTCTGCAGTCACTGTCAATGCTGAATTTGATCTTCATCAACCCTGCAGGAAAAAACAGATTCATAGAATAGGAGTGTGTCACCAGGGTCAGTGAATTCATCCAGCTCTCACACAACTCTATAAGAGACATTCAGTCTGTAAAAGTCTAGGGAGCAAACCTGCCTCAAGCCCACACACTTCACAGCAGTCAACATAAGCTCTGCATCCAGAGGGGACTAAAAGCTGTAATCCTGATGTGCTTTCCATACCTGAGTGTTCTGCAGTGTCAGAGAAACTTGAACAGTACCACCCATGGTTACAGTTCCTTCCTCATAATTTAAGAGAAGGCTGACCACTTGATTTTTATTCCCCTTTTACAAGAACTATTAAAAATGTTCAAATTTCTTCCTAAATACCCTTTAAAATGTTTTAAAATGTTTTTAATGAGTCATTTTGTTCCCACAACAATGCTTTTGGGATGAGTTGTCTGCAATACATTCCCTTACACCTTTCCTGTGTCTTTAGGGGTTAGAATACCTTTCAGCTGGCCTTTTCCCACACTTAGGTCTAGCTTAGCCAGTCTCATACACTCAGTGTGAGCTTTACATTTGCTGCATAGTTCCCATGGCCTCTTTTCTTCCTCATCTTTGACACTGTATAACAAATGGTTGGTTCTGTGCTCTGTTGCCTGGCTACCTCAGCGACCTGTACAGGGTCATGGGAAAGGAAGAGAGCTGTGATGCTGCATGCCAGCAGCTATGGGTGCATATTTTCTGCTTGGTGTCCCTTGGGAAAGTGCACTCTCTTCTCCTGTGTAGTGCTTTGGGCTCCCCACTAAAACACAGACTGATTTATTTCAGATGCAGCACCCAGGGTGTGAAGGGACAAACCAGGAGAAAAGTAGGTGTAAACATCTACAGAGCTGTACTAACCAGCATATTTGGGGTGGGTTTTTTTGTGGTGACTTTGGATCCTTACTCTGTAGCTGCTGAGGGAGGTGTCATGTGCCTGTGCAGTCTGGGAAGCTGTGTCATGGGACTGCCTTCTGTGAACAGCTGTTGCTCTGATATCTGCTTTTGACTTTACTGGCATCTTGGGTTGGTTCTTATTTCTTGAGGGAGTACCTGGTGTTTGGACACAAAGGTAATTTTTTTTTTTAAAGCTGACTCTTTTTCAGTGAGCTTGTGCGTGTGTGTGAATATGCTGCATGTGTGTGTTTATCCTGTAATTTACCAGAGGACATGACTTTGGAAAGGGCCAGAAACATTTTTATTCTTTTAGAAGACAAAATGTGATAGAAAGTTCAGCACTAGAAGAATTCATTTCCTTTATTAGACTTATTTCATGGTGTCTGCATGGTCACTTCTAGACCCTATATTAATTGGTAGACATTGCTCTGTTCATTTTAATATAAGGGTGGGAGTTTTGCTAAGTGAGACTTATAGAAATAAAAAACCTATAATACTAAATTAAAAAAGCCTGAACTGCCAGGAACCCTGTAACATACCAAGCCAACTGAAAGAACAAATGTACATAGAATAAACAGGCGGAATTAATGCCAAGAAATGTGCTGGCATTCAGACCAAAGAAAAATGCAGTTCAAACATTGAATATTGCTGAAGCTCTTGGAACTTACTTCAAAAATCCAAAGCCGAAAAAATATATATCTAAAAGGTAAAAACCAGGCTTAACCCGCTAGATACTTCTGAAGCAGGGCACTCCACTTCTACCCTGATGTGAAACATGAATGTGGCACAGTTTGTATTTACAGAGCAGTGACATGTTGAACAGTGAGCAGGGACTCTCCTCTCTCCTTTGCTGCAGTTAGCTTTCCCATTCATGTATTCATGCACTGACATCATTGTTTTTGGCTTTTTATATACCAAGAATGGCCAGTAGTTAGAGTAAAATATTCCTTCAATTAGATTAAATGTGTTTTCTTTTTTGTTCATTATTTTATTATGTTTGTTGCCTCATTTCCGGACAGAATGTTTTAGTATCTCCTGTTACTTGAATACACAGAATCATCTCCCACTGGGATTCCTAATCTTAGTATATCTCACCAGATATTCAGATTCAGTATTTTGGTCTCACTGGCACACCATAATAAACATGGAAGCCAAACAGTTCCTGAGAGGGAGGTACTTCTGAAACCCTAAGTTTCAGAAGGAATTACTGTAATTACAGTGGGATTTACTTACTGCTATTTCTGCAGCTTCTCATGTGAGCTTGGATGATTTCTTCAGACTTTTTGCCCTTCACATTCTATTTATACAATTAGCATGCCCAATTTGTCTGTTGGGAGGTGGATGAGCAAAGACCATGGCTACTGCTGGTAATCTTCTGGCATTAACTGATGTCCAAAATATGACAAAACCACTTTTTTCTTGCTTTTTCCAACCTTGTGTTCTTAAATTGTAAAATATTCCAGGATTCTCTCCATATAAATAATTGAGTGGATCTTAAGCTTGATTGAGATTCTTAGAGATTATTCTAATAAAGGAAAAAAGACATATTAATATCTTGCAGAGAAAACAGAGGAAGATTCACAAGTCTTTCCCTCCATTTGTTTTTGATGTGATGCATCCATTAAACTTTGCCACGCCCTCACCTAAAATGTGACATTCACACACCTAAGGCTCTGCTCTGTCTGTCACTTTCCCAGTGCAGTCAGTTGGAGTTTTGTCTCTGACTCCTGGTGCAGCAGGGACAAGGTCTGTCAGCATGGGGAGAGGAGCCCTTGGAGACAGCTCTTTTGTCTGGTGATCCCCTCTCATCTCTCTGTATCTTTTATTTCATCTCATCCACAGGGAAAAGGTTCTTTCACAAACCCTTTGGTCAAGGAAGGCACCTTAGCTGTCAACTCTTAACACTTACATGAAGAGGACATTTGTTGGTGTGAAATACATGCAAAATACAGCAGGCATTATAAAATATTGAACCAATCTACATGAGACAGACAGGCATACAGAAGTTCCCTTGAGTTCTAAATTCCTTAGTTCTTGCTCTGTGTTCTTGGCTTGTCTTTTTTCAGGACAACACAGTGGTATTTATTTACCTATTTTAATATATTATTTTTTATTTTCAGATCTTGATTTAAAGGAATTGGTATTAATGCCTTCATTTAATTAGAATAGGACTTGGTAATAGCTCAATAAAAATTAAATTACAAGCCATTCATTATTCCTTGGGAAGTATTAAGATTTATTAGCAATGCCTCCAGAATCAAGTATTTTAAAACTGGCATTTTTAGAGTTAAACTGGGGAGCATTGGTTTGTTTAATTTAGGGTGTAATTATGCTGAGTAATTTTTTTTCTTGAATTAAACAGTCTTAATTTGGAGCCATATTTCCACTGTATACCATTTCACACTCCTTGATAACTGTACTCTAAAAAAAATCCTCAATTCTTTCTTAGAATCCAATTAATCCCATGAGACATGAATTTTGTTTCCAGAATTGTTGCAAAAAAGGAGGCAAATGGAAGCTGAAGCTGATTTTTATTATCAAATTTCAGTACAAGTATGGAATGATGACATTTCATTCTTTGACATAAAGTATTTAATTCCTTCTGTAATAATGGGAGTTGTGATAATCGTTTCATTAGGAATATCTGAAAAGATGAATTTGTTCCCATATAAATATTACAGAATTGACAAGCTGAGAGTCCTTAGCCAGATTGGCTACTGCTTGAGTACTACCTACTGACAGGCTTTCATAGCCCTACCTTGGTTTTGACTGTTTCTAGAACCACTACTGTCTTTGTAATATCAAAAGTTGATGCCAGTTTTTAAAGTGTATTTGCAAAACTTTCCTCAGACTTAAAAGTTCCATTTAGTTTTTAAAACTAGAGCTGTTGAATTAGTAGCATAACATTTTTTTAATCTTTCTCTCTATTGTCCTTGCTTTTTGTTAGTGGAAGCAAACCACTGGAGGGTTTGTATTTTGTTTATACTTTCTTCTTTCTCAATGGCATTTCAAGACTTCTACCTCCAAAAAGCTGTACTGTCAGATAAGAGTAGAGAAGAGTGATAAGAAAGCAATGAAAGGAAGTCTGACTGCTATTTAGTATGTTGCATTCAATTGCAGGAAAAATGTGAGAAGGGGAGGAAGAATAAAAGTAATGAAAATCTTTTGAAGCACATTTTGTTAGGTTTTGGGGACAAGCTTGACAGGAAATTTTATCTTTTGGAGAGAGGACAATTATTGGGGAGTTTTTTACAGAAATGCTTGTCTCTTCCTCCTTCCTCTCCACATTATGTTTGAGCACTTTCAGAGACTCAAGAAAAGAGGGCACAGGGCCCCAAAGGCCTTGTTTCTAGTCTTGCTTAATACAGAGGAATTGCTGGACTGTTTGGAAAAGCTGGCTCTTCTGTTAGACCAGTGAATCTCCTTGGCAGGGGAGATCATATATGAAATTCGAGCCTTTGGGGAGCAACAGGTTGCTATAGAGAAAACTTCTGAGTTTACTGTGAAGTTTTTATGTACTTTATCACAGAGTGCAGTTCTGCTGTTTCATGGGGTAATGGGCTCTGACAGCAAATTGCCATTAGAAGCAACCATTTACGAACCAATATTCACTACCACAGACAGCAAAAATATGAATAGCAATGCCAGCAGTTTTCTGTGCACTCTGTCTTTCTGACATTATTCATTAAATACAGCATATTTTCTCACAATTGGTCAATTACTGCTGTTAACAAATGGCTTATCACCACATTAACCTGCATTAATAGAGTCTTGTGTGAGAATTGGCAGAGACAACCAGTTTCTCAGTCTTTATAGATTTCAGTAATCCCTTTGTGTCATGAAATCTACAATTTTCTGGATTGAAAAAATGGGGAGGATTTTCACAGACCTGACTGTGAGAAGGGTCTGTCAGTACTTCGGTAGCCCCATACATATGGATTATTCTTTATTCAAAAATTGTCTGTTGCTCACAAGGCTTTCTGGAGTGTTTTAACTACCTGAAAATGTTGGAGAAAAATCTGTTGTGGTTGGGCTGATGGAAGAGGTTGATTCAACAGCTCTATATGTCTGATTCCTGAAGCTTACAAATACTCAGGTCATCTTAAGAACTGTAATGAGAAATGTTATTTCAGTATAGATGGGACTTGCTATTTAATAATAATATTTAGTATTTGAAAATGACTAAGATTCCCGAGCTACTGCCAAAGTATGAAGACGAAGGTGCTCAGTGTAGACTCAAAGGTACTAAAGGAGACAGGCAAAGAACCATTTAGCCAAAAGCTACTTGGTACCCCAGAATCTATTGTTGGTATGTCTAAACAAACTCTCTCTTCATCATTTTCCCTGTTAATTATCCTCTTAATTCCAAAGTGGATGCCAAGGAGGACAGTGTCTGGTGTATTCTTCATGGCATAGAAACATAGGTACTGAGCAAAGAGAAGTCACAAATCTGCTGAATGCTGAGGAAATAGACAAGGTGTGGCAAGAAGAATCCCTGGCCCAAACCTGTAAGTTACTTTAAACACTGCTTTCACTGTGTGCACTTGCATACTTGGGGGGAACCTCATTCCAGAGACATCCACATGCATATGGACTCACACCCATACAGCAGAATAGAAATCCTTATAGGAGAAGGGCAGAGAATGAAGTTTGTGCTTTTTGATGCCTAATCCCAACACCTAGCTACAGATATGCTTGGTGGTAAAAGCTGAGCACGACGCTTCATTATGCAGTAAGAACAGGGACTCTGAGCATGACACAATGTGTCAAAATTTAGGACTCAAAGCCAGCTAAAGTCACGCAGTTGTTTGGCAGAAGCAGTGGGCACGGTGTACGCAGCCTCCTCAGCACTCCACAGAGAGAATTCAAATCCATCCCTGCCTAGTTTGGGAAGGGAGCAAAAGTAATAAAGAAGGAGGTGATCTGTAGGATTCATTTTAACAGTATTTCCCTTGTCTCCTGAGGATTTTTTTTCACTCTGTTGAAGAGACAAGACATTATACAGATAGTTTGAAAAATAGCATTCTCATGAATATAAAATAACTGCAGAGCTGAAGATGCTGAACGGTCACTATGAGGCCAAGGGAAGTGTGTGATGTCCTCCATCAGACTGTACTGTGCAATGTGAATTGTTTGAAAGCTATGGGAAAGTTTTCAACTGGTTGTGTTGGATGAAAAGAATAACTCCCCACATATTACCTCCACACAGTGCATTTATGTACTCCTGACAGAAAACAGATTTTAGGCTGGGAGTTTTAAGAGAGTCCAGTACTGAGGCCAGTATTGTTTAACTTATTCATCAATGACTTGGATGAAGTAAGTCTTCTGTAACTCTGCTGATGTCACAAAGCTGGGAGGAGTGGTCCACACCCTACAGTTCTGTGCAGCCCTTCAGAAGGGCCTTGACAGG
>VYZP01081978.1:0-12786 GCA_013400635.1 Hypocryptadius cinnamomeus | reverse complement strand
TCTACTAAACATGTGGAAACCCTTCCTGTTAATCTTCATTAGCCTTGACTCTGCTGGGCTTTGGCCTTTCATTTTTCATCCTTAAACACCTGAGTAATGCTTTCATACTCTTGTTGCTGCTCCATGTTTCCACTTCTTATATGTCCTTTTTCTGTGGTTTTGTTCATAAAGAAGTCTCTTGTTCAGTAAAATGGGCTTTTCTGTTCAAAGTCCTGATATTCCTGGAAAATGAGATGGTGTTTTCTTGAGCTGTCCAACAGCTCAGATTTTTAAATTTCCTTTTCTATGTCCTTTATTAAACACCTCCCCCTGGGATTCTAATCTAACAAATTCTCAGATAAGCAACAATCCAATCCACAGGCCTAATTTTACTGCCCAGCTTTCTCTAAATCCTGAACTCAGTCATCTCATGATGACTCACGATCCACCACACTCTTTCATCTTTGCTGTATAATAGGGCAAACAGAGCATTAGCTCCATCTGCTAAGAATTCATCAGCTACAACTTCTAGGAACCTCCAGCATCATCTGCCCAAAGTTTTGAGGCCTTCTTAGCAGATGTCTGGATGGCTGAAAGCCTCTGTGATGACAACAGGCAGGAGACCTCTAGTTGTTTTCAGAAAGCATTTACCACAATATTATAGGGCACACAAAGCAGATGTTGGAGAAAAACAGCAACATGTATTTACCAAGGACAGATCTCCTTGATAAACACAGTTGACCACTACGATGAAGTGACTAAATCTGTGAATGAGAATGGAGAAATCTAAGTTGCTCACTTTGACTGAAGAACTTTCAACATCATAACTGACAGCACCCTTGAATCCAGGTCATTATTGATATTTAACACATAATATTATTACTGATTTGATTATTATTATTATTAGAATTGATAGTTAACACATAGAGACTCTAAGTGGATGAAACACTTGCTGGATCATTTGGCTCAAAAGGCAGTAGTTACCAGTCCATACTATATCTAAAGGGCAGTTCCAAGTAGAGTTCCTCAAGCAGAACGCATCCTCGCTGAGATGTTGGCACACAGTGAACTGAGAGGTCTAGTCACGCTGAAGTGCAGGGCAGCCCCTCGAAGTAACCCAGACAGGCTGGCAGAATGGTCCAAGAGGAACATTTCTCATGAAATTCAAACACGGGCACATGCAAAGTTCTGCGCCTGGGACAGACTAACCCCCTGCAGCTCACTGTACCACTGTACAGGCTGGGGTCTGATTAGCTGGGAGCAGCTTAGCTGGAAAGGACCTGACACTCAGGCAAACCAGGAGCATGCCCTGGCAACAAGGAAGGCAACAAACACACTGGACTGTAGCAACAGGAGCATTACAAGCAGACTGAGTGAACTCACTATTCTCTCAATGCTTCTTAGCTCACATGTGGGAGAAGGCAGCCAGTTTTAGGACAAATTACAGGAAAGACATTGATAACTGGAGGGGTTCTGCAAAGGGCAGCACCTTCCCCATGAAGAATGGCTGAAGGAGCTGGGATTGTCTGGCCCAGAGGAAAGAAGGTTTGGAAAACAGAAGAGCAGTCTGATAGCTAAGCAGAAGTAACTGCAAAGACAGAGCCAGGGTCTCCACTGAGATGCATGGTTAGAGAACAAGACACAAATCTACACAGACAAGGTTCCAATTAGATGTCCTAAAAACCTTTTACCTTAGGGCTGCCCAGAGAAGTTGTAGCATGTTCATCACTGTTTTCAAGACAAGATGATACCCTCAGTCTGAATTAAAATAAAAAGTCTAAATTCAGTTTTGACTCTGCTTTGAGTAAGAGCTTGGAACAACCCACATGACTACCAACTAAAAGCATCTAGAAAGGTCTCTAACAACAAGAATATCCTCTAGTTCTAAGCATGTTTCTGTTCAAGTTCCTATGCAGACACAAGCTTTGGACAGCAACTTTCTGTCTTTATATATCACATCATCTTGTCTTCCACTGGAGAATTCCAAATGGTTTTATAACTTCAGGCTTTTACAGTTCAGTAGCCTACAAAGTATCACCTTATGACAACTCATTATGGCCTCTAAATATAACATGACACCAAAGAAAAGAAACTGAATACAAAGAGGGAAGGAAAACACCTCTCAACATTAAGATACTTCAAGGCTTTTCTGTGAAAAAAATCAGAATTATATTCACTGATAGAAGAAGGCCTATGAAGGTATTTCCAACATTTTAAAAGTATTTCTGTATTGAAAAGTACAGAAGCAACAGTCAGCACGTTGCAACAAAATACACATGAGAACACAGACCACAGTATCTCTCCACCCTTGAGAGAGGGGGGAGAACTCTTTCAATTCCTGATCCTTTCTGACAAGAGTAGAAAGGCTGATAAAAATACTGCACTGACCAGCAGTCAATAGAACAATGCCCAGAGATCTCTGTGGTAGATGGCATTTTCTGGTGGAAAGAAGAAACTGCTTTTTCTGCAGAAGGCTGGAATAACTGATTTCAAAATAACAACTAACAACTCACGAGGTATCTCGATTTGCAGACAGGTCATGAAGCATCTGTTTTACTGTGTCTATACTTCTGTCCTGAAGGGGCCATGGCAGGAATCTTTGTGCTCTCTTACAAATGGAGGGATCTACATGCTATACATAGGTATAACTATACCTCAGCAACACAAGCCCCGAAAATGCCAGCTGGCTTTCTCCTCACAGAGGTTCAGATTGGTCTGGGACCCTGAACCTGCACAGCCCCACTGTCAAGCAGGCTGCAGACAGAAAGAAGCTTTGCACTGCTGATGCAAACCAATTTTCCATGAGCCTTTTTTTTTTCCCCCAAAAGTTCTGCTTTTAGAATGGAAGTCATCTATTTATTTTCTTTTGCCAACATATAATAACAGAAAAGCAAAGCTGCTTTCATAACCAATCATTATATGAGAAAAGTTACCACTGAAGTGGAAAAGAGCAATATCCAAAATAAATCCTCATAACAACACAGTGGTGCCTCAGTGAGATAAATAAATGGGGAAAAACTCCCAAAATACAAAGCAGTCCCCTCCAAAAAGGCAGTTTAAGTAAGCTCTTCTACAGTATTGGATTAGATCTCTACTAATTACTAGCAAGCAAATTCACATTAAAAAAAACAAAGAAAAAAATCCTTCTGATACACAATTCAGGTACCACATTCACTTAGAACTAAGGTCATAGAGAAATATTTTTTTAATTTATGTATTTTTTCTCAGTATACCTTAGAGGGTGGTTGATTCCTCTAGAAAATGGCATAGCAAACAGTATGAAGTCAAATGCATTTACAAACTAGGACCCTATTTATATACTATTTCTTCAATCCTACTACTTAAATAAAAAGCCAAATACTCTTGTGTTACTTTCTCCAGCTTGTGGCCTCTATCAGAATAGGAGAGGACTGCTCTTTTTCTACAGTTAGAACAAACTGTTTTTGCAAATTCTCAGTATTTCAGGTTTCAATCTAAAATATTTGGCTTCTCTTCACAGAAGAAGTTCATATGAAATGTTGCACTACTTTTGTTGGTTTTTCCCTTTCCCTTTCAAGTATTTTCACAGGACATATTACTTTCAAGGTTTCCACAGGGTCTCCCCAGGGTCTCCCACTTAAGAGTCAAAGTACAGAAGATTTATCTGAGAAGAGGACTAAGACACACATTATGTAACGGCAAACCTTCCCCATTCCATTCCAGCAGAGCAATTAACCCAAAGATTGAAAGGAAAACTACAGGTGAAGTATCAGCCTATTTTAATATGTTCTCAAAACATAAATTTTCCTAAATGCACTCCTAAACAAGTTAGAGAAATGTAATCTAAAATACAGTTATGTGGGGACTCATATCCTCGATCAACTGTACTCACAAGACAGCAGCTAAATAACCCGGAGATGGACATTTTAAATTATTTCCTGGATATTATTCTTTCCAACAGTTTTAATTGTTGGCTTGAATGACAGAACAGGTATGCTTTTAAAATTTATAGATGCTATCACGACATAGGTCAAATAACTTAGTTGAAAGTGTCCAAAATAAACAATTCTGTACCAAGATTTCTTTTTTAAAGATTAAACCCAGAAAATCAAAGCAGCATGAGTAAAGAAAGCATCAACCAAAAGAGGTTTCAACATTAAAATAAAAAAAATCCATTAGATATAAGATACCATACAAAGAAGATAAAATCAAGAAAGCAGTAGAGCAGAGAGAATGGGGTGCTCACAATGGATTAAAAATTCCATGTAGCCAATACCAGACTGTTGCCCAAAGAAGCAGGTCAGATTTCCAGCAGGAGTTTTGCCCTCCTAGGAGGGTTATCAGTCAAGTCTCTGAAAAGCAATTACAGTTCCTCAATGCTAATAACAAATCACAACTGGAATCCCATACTCAGTTTGGAGCACCATGTTTAAAACCGCTGACAGAAAAAGAGAAAGCACCCAAGAGAGAACTGCAAGGACAATAGTTTTAGCAAACGTGGCTCATACAGAAGAAAACAAAACAAGGCTGCTTGAATGTTTGTCTCAAAAAAGCTACCATCTAAGAACACAGCCCAGTCACAAGAGTCTCCATGTTCACTCCTTCAATACGCTCATGTGCTTCATGAAGAGGACAGCAACCAGTGATGTGCTATATGTTTCAGCAAAGTTTGAACTTGCAGCTGAGCTGAGCTTATTTAGACTAGGAAAAGTTGTGACAGTTAGAACAGAAAAACATAGGAGCAAGATACCCAAGGATGGTGTGGGATCTCTTGCCTTTGATGATTTGCAAGAACTAGACTGACAAATATTCCGAAGAGACTCCATGCTGCCCCAGTATCCTGGGCAAATGAACAGTATCACTTGCATTTATGTGGTACAAAGTGACTTTGCAGTACTAGGTCCACAATATCTTCAGAGTAAATCTGTTCTTTAATTTAACAACAGCCCATGTTAGAAATGGAAATCAGAATGGTTGAGGTTGGAAGTGCCCTCTGAATGTCTAGTCCAGCTATCCTGCTCAAACAGGGCCAACTATAGAACTCTGTCCTGGACTGTGTCCAAACTGCTTCTCCGTCCATGGATGGAGACTCCATGACCTTTCTGAACAACCTATTCCAATGCTGGGTCATTCCTACAGTAAAAAAACTTTTCCTGATGTTCATATGGAGCCTCCTGTGTTTCAGTTTGCACCCATTACATCTGGTCCTGTCCCTGAGTGCCACTGAAGACAGCCTGTCTCCATCTCTGCACCCACTTTCAGGTATTTACACACACTGGTAAGTTGTGTGTGCCATCCGTGTGTCTCCCCACAAGAGATGCCCACGAAACTTCTCTTGTACAGGCTAAACAGTCACACCTCTCATGCTCCAGTCACTTGATCATTTTAGCAGCCCTTCATTCAGCTCTCTCTGTTATCTTTGTGTCTCTCTTGTACTGGGGACTCCGAAACTTGCAGCTGACTCCAGGTGTGGCATCCCCAGCGCGGAGCAGCAGGGAAGGATCAGCACCCTCAGCCTGCTGGCAATACTCCATCTAGCTCGATCCAGGATGCCACTCACCTCCTTTGTGCCAAGGGCACACTGCTGGCTCAGGCTCCACTTGCTGTCCACCAGGACCCCCAGGGCCTCTTTGTGCACAGCTGCTTTCCAGCAGCTTTCCTCCAACCCAGTGTCTGCTGATACCTGGGTTTTCTCCTCTGTTGGTGGAGCACTTTGCACTTGCCTTAGCTAAGGGACAGGAATGGAAAAGTAAGACTTTATATCCTTCCTCTCAACACTGATTCAAGCAACCTGTTTCCCAACTGTCTTATTTATACTCTCTCTCTTCCCTATACTCTTCCATATTTTTCCATCTCCTACCAAATCTTTCTTCTGTTCCCTGCAACATTTCAACAACTATTCAGAGCTATAAACTCCTTACAGATCACATTTGCCTTGCTACTACTTACACTTCAAGATCTTGTCAAGCCTGTTCTTCAAGGTGCACACACCTTCAAGCTAAATGAAATATATTTAAATCAAGTCTGAAATTACTGCTTGATAAACAGCACTGCACATGTACCATGTCTCAGATGTGACTCATCTCTACCAGGGGCTAATATATATGCATGCCAAGATCAAATGGAACAAAACAAATGCCATCAAGACGAAGAAGAAACACACATACACAGAGGTTTGTATTTACAAAGCAGCCCAAAGGAGAGTGCACCCAACTAAAATGAAGTGAAATTCATGCACACAGCACCACCCTCCAAGGCACATAATCCTCAGCTATACTTCAGGTTCAAATAAAGAACAAATAAATTAAAAAAAAAAACCCAACAACAATCAAGGCAGTAACCAGCAGAAATAACTCAGCACTGGGAGGCAGACTTCCCTAGATTTTGTTATTGCTTCAGTTGTTTTTTCAATTTCTTAAAAAGCTGTCTGTAAAGTTTAATATGTAAACAATGCGCAGAGGACGATATTGCTTTAAATTAAGCCTGCACAAAGTCCAAGTAATTTCATTGGAAACACAATTTATAAAAAGCTGATTTTGTTCCCAATAATATTGTTAATGAGAATGTTCTTCACTTGGGGTCATTGTGCATTTCTGTCTGCTTCCAAGCACAGAAGCAAACTCTGTTACCAGTCAGCTGTTTCAACACCCAAAACTCAGATGGAAAGATGGTTTGTAATGATTCCTTCTACATAAGTTTCTCCTCTGTATTACACTTTGCAACAAGCAAGCTATGACTGGTAGAAGCTTGCTTTATTCCAGGCTATTTAATAGCACTGAGTTCATATTTCCTCCAACATATAAGGAACACTTCTTGATAATACACATCAGATAATCCAGGAACGCAGGTTCAGCTTTCACCTGAAGCACTGCTGCTTTATTGCAAGCAATTAGGCTGGTTTCTACATACTCAAAATGCTTTTACTGAAACTATGAAATTCTCTGCTATCTGGGATTTTCACATCTTTACTGGCAGAAAAGTGTTCCATGCCTTCAGAGTGTTTTTGGGAAAAACATATTTAATGTCATTGTTCCTACAGCTCTAATTGTCTCATTAATCTTTTCTCATATATGAAAGCAAAAAACCAAATAAAACCCAAACCAAACCAAACAAACAAACAAAAACAAAAAACAAAACAACAACAACAACAACAACAAAAACAAAACAAAAAACCAGCCAAAATAACCTGGGTTTTATTTTATTTTTTTTTAATGTTACCAGATTTCAGGAAAATATTTACTATATTCAGAAAATCAAGTGACATGTAAAGGTTTCTGTGGAATAGGATTAAGGGTCCTTTATTCTAAGGGTGTAACTCCTTAACATCTTGGAGGAGAAGAAGAAATTAATAAAATTTGAGTTTTCTTCAAAGTTATGTAAAAACAATAAGCAATCCCTCTTGGCACGTATGTCATTTAAGACTAGAAAAAGAGAACAATCAAAATAGATGTCACTAGTAAAAGCTGTAGCATAAATGTCTTTTACAAATTGCACACACATACACAAGAACAAACAACATTCCAGCCTCATTCATGTTTAAATTAAGATTCAGAATACCTAAAGGCTGCTTCAAAAAACATCTGTTAATTCAGCCTTTTTCTGAGGGGAAGAAGGGGTAAGACACAATCTCTCAGCTATTCCAAGAAAACTGATTATCTCTCCAAGAGAATGTTAATTCTTCTACCTTTTCATTCAGCAACTGAACAACAAGACATACATACCTGTAATACACAACAAGATTGAGGCATGCACACACAAAAGGAAACAAAAACATTTTTGGATGCTTTCAGCAAAATTTTCTTTATGTGGCAAGAGATTAAAAAGGCACAGAAGTGTTTGTACTATCAGCTCCTTTAAGAAGATCACACTACAAGTGTACAGCAAACACACAGGAGCTTTGTCAGAGCACAACAGAAGTAGAACATCACTAGAAATATGTGCCTTAGCTTGAAAAAGAGCAAAATCTTCCCTGAAGTGCATGTGCAGGCTCTGAAACCCTATCTCACTATCACAGGCAAGCATGGTAACTGGGCAAATTATAAAAGTTCTTGCCAAAGGTCTTTTGCGATGACCAGGCAGGGTTGTAAAGACATCTGCAATCAACATATCAATCTGTGTGGATAGTGCTGCTGATTTTCTTCTCTTCCTCTTCCTAGGAGTTATTATTCATGGCATGTTATAGAGGTACTGTAACTATAAAGTTAACCAGAAAATAAAATTAAGTCTACAGGAGAATTAGCATAAAAATCTTATGTGCTTCTGTTATCTTTGGATGGCTAATTATCATACAATAGCAGATTACAATACGACAAGAAAAGGCATATACCAGAGGTTAGATTTGTGAAATTTAGCTGCAATTTCAAAATTTATCAGAAGGCAGGCAGGAGACAAGGCAATGAAACCTTCATTTTCATTTCAGTGCCCAGAAACATTCCTCTGTTCTGAGCTCCTGCTCTACCCCCTCTTGCTCTTGGGAAGGTCAGAATATGGTCCCAGTTTGTGCAAAGGAAAAAGCTCTCCAGCATTACTTCTCTTTAAAGCTCTTTTCAAACCTGAATGGTTCTGTGATTCAGTAACTGGGTCTCTATAAAGAAAACATATCTCCGTGGATTCCAGATCTCCCAGGCAAGCATCTCAGACTTTTCAGAGTGTATCCAACTGGCACAGTGCAGGGAGACTGCTCACCTGTGCAGAGCATGGAGTCCAAAACTTCCCAATAAGCCCAGATGTGAGCAGTTCCTATAGAAAGTCAGCTTAGGCTCTGCTGTCCCACCTTCCTGGCTAATGTCTCATCTCATCATCAACCATGGGGGTTGAGGAGGAATGCAAGTTTAGTGAGACTCAAACAGAGTCCAAACAACCACAGGTTGTGTAAGATCTGCTCCCTCATTCCCTCACATTCTGCCTGCTCTCATCCCACTTGTGGCAACAAAGTACTAAATCCCTCGAAGTCTGCAAGATAAGAATCTGAGTCTTAGCTCCGTTTAGCCACCTAAATAAGAACAAAAGAACTGGGCTCCTGCTGAACTATTTCGGGGAAAAGAACACCCAGGATGAAGCAGCGGCCCTACAGACATCCAATACACATGTACTCTTTCACACAGACAGAAGCTGCCAGGACTTCTTTTTGAAGTGGAAAAGAGCATCTCTGTTAGCTAGAGGTCTCCTTGGGCAAACCAGGAACAAAGTCCTCATTTTGTCCCCACCAGCAAAACTAATGGACCTAAACATCTTCCAGGTGTAAAAGTGACTTTGGAAAAGTAAGAAGAACTAATATGCTGGTTTAACTGATAAAACCCAACATGCTAAGCAACTGCAATAGGAAAAGTAGGTAGGAGGACCACAACAGCAGCTTAACTCAAGTTAACTAAAGCAGACAGAGCTGGGCTGACCTAGGTATTGAGACTGAATTGTTCCAGGGGGTAAGCTTCAAGAATCAGCATCAGAAGACAGTACATTAGCAGGGCTCAAAACCAGCTTATGATACAGGCTGTAACACTGAAAGGCAAAATTGCTGAAGACACAGCAACTAGGGCTAACATAAAACACACCACTAGAATGTTTTTAATAATGAAATGTAAGAGATGAGCTCAGGTGTAAACCACCTACTTTTATCAACAATAAAGTCTTGCAAAAGGTTTCTGGTACATGATGGACCAGTCCTATTTTCTTAAAAAACCCAGTTTCTTAAATGGAAGACAATGAATCTGAGCGGTATCTAAATGCTGTTGACTGCTAAATTTGCACTGACCCTCCCCTTTCTCAAGTCCCTACCCTGCAAACCATACTTAGAAAGAAGCAAACATAGAGAATACAGAGGATAAAAAGGCAGTCTGAAGCTTGACACCTGCTTCAAAGCATGGTATTTTCTGTAGAGAAAAACAGATCTAAACCAAATCTGAACTGTGAAAGACGAATTCATCATAGCTGGCTACATATCATATGCCAAGAGTGTCGACCAGATCAGTGTTTGTTCTGGGCAGGTGAAAGGCCTATTGAGATATCACTGTTTGCACTGCCTACTTGTCTCCTGACAAGGGTGGAGCACTGGAATAAGCAGGTCCCAGCTTGTTGGCACTACAATAAACTGAGAAATACTCATCTTACTCTGGTTCTTTCCAAAAAACTGCAGTTGTGCCTTCCTGAGTTTCGAGTACAGTATTGTGGCATCAAATGGCTCTTTGGGACAAAGATTTAGAATGAAACAGGACCTGAAACATGGCTCCAAGGAGGGAAATGCAAGGATATATAGGCTATATATGTGATGCTACTGGACAAAAAGAATACACTCTCAGTATTCCTGAAGTGCACATCATAAAAAAATGGATCCATGCAGGTAAAAACACCCAGCTGCAAATTAGTACAATTCACTGACATCAGCAGTGGCATACTTTCAGCACAAGCCTCCATTTAAATAAGTACTAAGTTGCCATTTAGTACCAGGAGTGATAGTATGTCACCATATCAGCTTGCTTAGAGCCCTTAATTAAGGGGACACAGTACAATTTTTCCTTCAGCGATTTTCTCCCCCCACCCATGCCTCCCATCACACCCATAGGGAAAATAAAATCATGCTGCAACAATTAAGCATCCTTCCAGTGCCACAGCCTTACATATTTCAGTATGAATGAACACTGGCCTTACACTCATTTCTAAGGCTCATTTACAATACAGCTGGATCAGTTCTTTCCTAGTTCATTTGCTTTCAGTAGGGGCTTCATTCTCAATTCAAATGACAAATCGCTCCAGCAACCACACATACACATGGCTTCCTCAAGCCTGGCATTTTTTTAGGTTTAATGAAGCCTTTTAAATGACTGTTGTTGAAATTACTGTGTAGCAATATATACATGTTAATTACTTTGGAAGACCTGTGCAAAGTAGACAAGCATTCAACTTTAATACATAAATACTGTGGCCAAGGATGTTTTAGCTACTGAATAGAATTCATACTGTTGATTCACTTCATCTTTCATGCATTTTTCTGGCAAAAAGCTTCTAATAACATGAACTAAAAGAACATAATCCCTTAAACATCAGGAATAATAGCAACTCTGTTGACCTGAATCTGTTCCCTTCAACTTCCTTTATTTGAAAATTGGCACTCATGCTAAATGGACAACATAAATAACAGCATTTAGTGATTGGTGTTTGCTGGATAAGCTTCTCTACTTTTCTATATTACTCTAGGAGAACTGTATTTTTAAAGTAATGATCTTTTTCAGATATTGCACCCTGCTGAATACTTCTTGCTCATTTCAGGCTGCCAGAATTCTTAATTTCAGAAGAAAGATGGCAAAGCCATCTCAGTTTCTCAACAAAATAACATCATAATCTGTACTTTATCTTTCCTAGACCTTAAAATTGCACAAAGGGCCTGTAAAACATTTATTACTATAAATAGCATTGAGTGCAGGAGGGAGGACACAAGAAGAATTAGATTTGGAGTATGTTACAGATGTGCCTACGTTTGTTATTAGCAATGTGCATGCACATTTGATGTGTTTAGTCAGGAAGCAAGAGCCCTTCTCCATTCTGTGACACTGGCAGACATGTAGAGGTGATGACTATCAACAAAGAGGGCTTGTGATCTGGAGCAGCTCAAGGTGTGCACATGATGCAGCCAGCAACAAAGTCACATTCTTACAGCCTTTGCCCTTCCTCTCAGTTCTACTGCTCTTTCATTCACGTGACCTTTAAATTAACACAAGGTTCTCAACCTTTACACCACACCTTCCACAGCAGAGGCTTTAGTCTCATTAATTTCCAGAAATCTTATGTTAACCCTGATTTTAAAAACTATGTCAGCATGGACAATTTGAGGAAAAAAAGTCCAACACTGGAAAATGCAAGCCTGACCTAGTTCAACCTAATTTATACAAAGAAAAGATGCTTTGCCTCTCTACAACAGAAACTCTGTAATAACCAGAAATCATTTGACTACTACTAAAACATAGAAGATGGTTATCCTAATGACAACAGACAAGTTTTCCCCTATTCTATCAAAGAATCATTTTTTTCAGGAATGCAAGTCTGACTTTACCCACAAACCTTTTCTCTATTCCTCCACTTCTCTCCTCTAACTAAACAAGTACATCCTCAATGCTGGAAGAACAAAGGCAACAGGTATTTTTTTATTTTCTTGATAAACTTATTATTTATCTTCCCAAGTTCAGGTTTGCTTTTACATCAAGATGGCAGCTTTCCCAACACTGTGCCAAGTACTGCTGCCAGTTAAATTTATCTACTGATTTATAAGTTTTTATCACTCGCTAGATCTTTGGGTCCCAGAGCTGTACTTTGAGTTTCCTTTGCCCAAAGCAAGTGCAGAGTGAACCAACATACAATTAAGATGGGAAGTCAGGCAACAATCATCAAAAATTAATGTGAAGAGCACAACAGCTTCAGGAAGCAAAACCCAAAAATTGTTAAGTGTCATGAGTACGGTTTGTCACCACAGCCCATCCCCAGATGAGTCACAGTTACTCAAAACAAAGATCATTAGAGTCACAAAGCATACATAATGAAATTTTCTTGAACAACCAGGTGCACTTTAGCATTATTAGAGCAAAACCACCAGGTTACTGCATTCTATGAGCAAAAGATCACTGAGGAATGCAGTAGATTTTATTCAAATATACCAAATGTTCATGTATTTAAAAAACCCAGTCCTTTCTCAATTTATCTCATATTTGCACCTATTGCTATGCAAGCTAACAAACACTTTCAATTTATTAAATGTGGGGAAAACCCCATACTTTACAATCTCAGGGTGATTTTTTTTTTCCTTAAAAATGTGCAGCAAACTGAAGACACGTTATTTTTGTC
>VYZP01081948.1:0-11119 GCA_013400635.1 Hypocryptadius cinnamomeus | reverse complement strand
ACATAGAGGGCAGGTGAATCACCACACCACAGCCAGAACTATGAGGGAACCCCACTAAGCTCCTCTCTAACAAAACACATCTCTGCAAAGCAGAGCAACACACAAAAGAAGCAGATCCTGGTTCATAAAGAACTTGCACCCAAAGTTAAAGGGGAAAAAAAAAAAAAACAAAAAAGAGGAAAAAACATGTTCTTTTTCATTTGCTTCTCTGTACCAAGAAGGGATTGGTCATCTGCTTTGTGGGATTTTCCTACACAGTAATATGATTCCATATAAAGACTAGTTGCTACTTACTTTGCCAAAGTCAAGGTGTACTACAGGCCATCTTAAAAGTTAAGATTCTGCAGACTGTTCCAGTGTCTGCTCTGAGCAGGATACCCCAAGCCAGGAACTTTATGCTCAGTTCTTCAAGGTGCTCTATGTGACCTTAGAAAAACACCAAACATCTCAGCCAGAGCAAGTGGGATGTGCTGGCAGATTAGCACATTATTAGGGCACTAAAAACAGAAGCAAAACCACGATGTCATATGAGAGCAAGCCTATGTACTACCAGACATTAATTACCAGTTAATGGCTGCATTTCCTTTTCTGAATTTTGTGTTCATTGCTTTGCTTTGAGTCTCCAGGTTGGGAAAAGATCTCTTAAAGACAGAGACATAAAGTAGGACATTTCTGTTTTCAATATTCTTGGGTTTGTACACTGAATAATAAAGTTCTAATCTAATGCTGGTGTAAAATGGGTGGGGTCAAGCATTGAACGGAAACCAGGAACTTCAGAATATTACAGATGTTCATTTTTGAATCTTTTGTGAATTTCTTCCCTTGGGATTTGAGCATACTATGTAACATTCAAGGGATTGGGATTTAGAGATGAGGGGGGAATCTTGGGGAGGCTGAAGATTTTTAAATATGCCAAACAAAAAACTTCGAACACACTTGCAATTCAAGTTGCAAGGTCCTTAACTTAAGAGTATAAAAGTGGCTGTGCTTGGTAAGACCATAGGTTCATTTAGCCCACTGTGCTCTTTCTCACAAGTGGCATTAAGAGTACTTCTGGAAGGACCTAAGAGTGAACTATACTTCAAATTTTTCTCATCTAACCAATTTTTGCTCAGAAGGGTGCTGAGCTAGCTGGGGTTTCTACAGTTGCAGCAATTCTCCATAGATTTCCATTTCATGAGCTTCTCAAATCTCTCCTGGGGCACATGGGTACCTCTAGTGCCCTCACTAGCAACATAGTTCTCCTGCCTTCCGTGGGAGAAGCAAACTTGTGATATTTGTCTTCACTATGGCTCCAAGGACCAGACCACGGCCTCTTGTTCCCAGTCTGGAAGAGATAACAAAGAGCCGGTTCTTCTCTGCTCACTCTACACACTTCCATTCTTCATAGACCTTTGCCACAAATGAGACAAAGATTTATACTGAATCACTATAATAATGTTCTCAATTTTAGTCACTGCTCCTTTCCTCATATTTGTGAAAATCTGAATTGCTTTTAGACTGATACCAAGTGCTGAGTTCATGTTTGCACGGAAACATGAGTCATAATCTCAAGATTTCACTCCTGGGTGATGATGGGAGCTCAGAGCTCATCTTTTCATATTCAAACTTAGGTTTGTTTTTCCCATATGCATGACTTCATATTTATTAATTTTGAGTTTCAGCAGCCTCATTTAATAAAAGTTCTGCTTTGTATGAGCTATCCATTCTTGTCTTCCAGAATATTCTTGTTTACTACTGTAATTGTTTTCTTGTATTTAAAAGAAACATAATTTGTTTTTCAATAATAATTGTACTAGCAGTTTCCACAATACATTATTAATTCAATTACAGAATAAGAAGCAACACTTTGTATTTCTAATTAAATATTTCATTTGCTGGGAAACAAAAACATCCTTAGAGCCAAGTTTCAAAAGTTGCAAGTATTCCTAACATTGTCTTCACAATCAAAGATAAGAAAATGCCATATACATTTTGGCACTGCATTTTACTTCGGAAATTGATACAAATTTTCTAAGATTCTCTTTAGTCATGACTTCCTGGGAGGAGAACAAGATGTAAACAATACCCAGTTATCTGATACACATTTAACTAATTTGTAATAAGCAGTTAATAAACGATAAATATATAAAGGCATTAAATAACAATAATACGTACTTTATCAGGTTTTAGACTAAAGTTGAAAGCAAAAGTCTTCTTTTTGACTTGTTTGCACTCAGAAGATAAAAGAAATTTCAACACAATAATGTTTGTGTTTAGAAACTTACCAAATACAATTATCTATAGGAAAATAAGGTCGTTCTTTTCTCTGTTTTGGTCGTTTAATAAAAAATATTTTCTTGGACTATACAGACTTATAAGAGAGTGAGAAAAAAAGATAGGATTTAGACGGAAAGCAGAGTGGGCAAAATTTCAACTACCACCACAATAATTATTGAGCTGTTGCTTTTTGAAAACTGTATGTGTTAGTTGTTAATTAAAACTTCTAGTGCTAGTACTCACATATATTTTAAATGTATTAAAACCAGATTTCACTATTTCAATGCCTGATTATCCAGCCATCTCTGTATGTCATCTTCCAACACAACAATATCAAGTTAACCAGATATTTCTCCATTTACTTCAGCTGAGCCACAATTCCACTCAAGACTGAAAATTAAATCTGCAGAAAAAGCTGAGAAAGCTACTTTTTATTAAATACAACTGAAACCGCAATTGTAAGAAACCTCTCTGTGCACTGTTCTGCAGTGTGGAGCGAACACCTGCTCATGTCCTAGATGTAGATTGCACCTGGCATTCCTGGTCAGGGGACTTCTCTCCAAATGTCCTTTTGAAAAGGAAACTTCAGAGACATATCTACACCTGAAATTGAGTCACAAGGGTCCAACTCCCATGTGGAAGGTGATAATAAATTCTGTAAGTCATTGTCCTGGTTTAGGGCAAATATGGGAGAGAACCTGAAAAGAGGCTCCCCTAGAAAGCAGATTCAAGCAGACCCCCCCACCCCCAACCAATTCAGGAAAATATTTCCTTGGAGGAAAGTGGAAAAAACCCATTTATTTAACAGGCAAAGCATTCACCAGCACAAAAAAATGAACAATATTAAGCAATAAAACCTCTGCCACTCCAAAAGAGATTACAAACTCAGAAAGTCCCCTTGGTGGGCTGTAGCTCAGCTCACTCAGTTTGTGAACAGTCCCTCTGGCGCTGGAAATGCTGTGGCCCAGGCCCTGCTGGTGGGCCAGAGCTGTGAGCTGCCAGTGCTCTGCTGGGTGTTCAGTCCAGAGCAGGCTTAAACAGGTCCAAAGAAAAGAAAAAAACACAGTCTAGGGAACTTCTCTGCCTCAGCTAGCTAAAAAAACTAACTAAGAGCAAAGGAGAGCTCTATCCTGCTGTCTGTCCATCCACAGTCCAGGAGCAGGAATGTGGAGGAGTGAGTGCAGTTTCTGAAAACAAATGGAGTGCTTCTTCTCTCTCCCCCTTCACTCTCAGAGCCAGTCTTAAAGGTGCAAAACTTATTTCTGGGCTAAACAGATGAATGGGGATACAAACATCATAAAGTTACCCCAAGACAGCTATCACTGCAACCCCATCTTTGTAAATGGGGAAATAGAATAATAGCAGCACTATAAACTAGTGTCTAACAAAGGAAAGAAAAAATATTTGGCTTCAAGAACCAGAGAAATCTATCTCAGCTTGATTAATCTATTAGAGTAAGCAGAAGGGGAGGGGAGGTTGTAGATAAAACCTACATTATTATCTTTTTCTAAAGAGTTTGATGAAGGTGCTTTAATTTAATACAGGTCTATCACATAGCTGAACTCCTAGGTGGTTTTGGAATTGATTGATATCAAGCACTGTATTCTGGAATTTATTAATACATTTTATATGAAAGTTGTTTTAACAGGAAGCAAGATAATTTTCAAAAGAGCTGTTTATTTTGTTGAATATTAAACTGCACAGCAGAATTCATTACCATCAACCTTCAGAAGAGATGTGAAGATCAGTCCTATTGAGTTGCTGCTGTTATCTTTAGAGTGGAAAAGGCTTTGTTCATTTCTGGGGAAAAGCCTGCTATGCGCTTTCTACAGGGAAATAGCTTTGGAGTTCTTACTGAAGGAGTCATACTCAGCCCTGAATAATATCTCTTTATCTGTGGTCAGGAAAACCAGAAAGTAGAAGCTATAAGAAAATTCTTTACCCTTAGGAGAAAACCCAGGAATAGCCTTTTATGCTTGTGTAACCAGATATGGGGGATCACACATCAATCCCTGTGCTTTAATAAGAGGGTAAGGAAGCTGCAGTGCTACAGACAACCAGTTGATAGAACAGGGAATGGTCTAAGAAATCCTCATGAGAGTCTGTCTACACAAGAAATCCTGGTAGATAGGCTCTCATTCAGGCCACGCTTCATTATAAAAACCATAGTAACATGGACTTGAGCAGCCAAAAAAGTGTCATTCCTTGGCCACAGAGCTGGACAAGCATGGCCATAAGTATGTGCTTCCTTCTTTTTGAAGAGTGGAAAGAGGGACAGCCCCCTGCCAATTGCATACAACATAACCATTCCCCCTGAAGCAGGACCCATTCCTTTCATTTGAATGGGGTACCAGAGGGACCTTGCTCTCTGCTGCTTCAGCATGCAAAAATCTACACCTGGATTACCCAGACATGTCTGTAACACAGAGGAGAAGACAAAGCATAGGTGAGCCCTCCTCATGCATGTGTATGTCATTGTGCACAGGTGAAGCACGTTAGTTCAGATTAGTGACTGACAAAGGGTTTTTATTCCTTTCTACATTTGCTATAGACACCTAACTGCCAACTGATCATGGAGCAAAGAGAACAGGGTGGTAGGATGAGCTATTTTGTGATTGTGATTTGTGAATTTGCTTGTCAAACTCTGATCAAGCCATTTAATGCATGAAAAGAAAGAGAATTGGATCCATAAAGCCATGCTGACGGAAACAGAGCCTCATAATCAAAAACATCCTGCAAAGTCAAACACCTTGTTTGGCTTTATACATGGCTTCATACTGTTCCCCAAAGTCAGTAACCAACCGACATTTAACTAAGAATTATTGAGAGTAGATGATCAAGGGAGAGAGAGAGGAAAGAGTAATTTGGGGAAATGCTCTCAAATACACTGTCAGGGTACTGCATGGGTCAGGGGCTCCCCAGGAGCCATGGGGATTTCCTTGGATCCATCCAATGGCAGGTCCCAGCAGCCAAGGTCCTGGCAGCCAAGACCCAACCCACCACCTCCGCCAGAGGCAGGGCAGACAGAGGGTGCTGGGACAGCCCCACTCCTGGGTATCCCTGGGAGCAGTGACAGGCTGGGATGCAGGCCTGCAGGTGGTCCTGGCTCTGGAGGCACAAGGCCGAGCAGGTCGTGGCTATGAGGACTTGGAGACCAGCCCTGCTAAGCCATCACTGGGACAGGGGCTGACAAGCCCGAGGGACTGACCTGGGCTCCTGAGCTGAGGGCAGGGTGGGGTGGCCCCAGGGTGATGAACACAAACAGGGAGGGCTGACAGTGTTTCAGGGACACAGTAGACACAATGTGCAAAGTCCTGGACAAGTGCCTGTCCTGTGTGCCCAGCTGGCCAGGCCAGAGGCTCTTTGAAGGATGGGGTGGTACCTGACACTGGGGGGCCCATTAGCTTCAGCCCCACATTTCAGCGGTACCAATCCCACTGTCACTTATGTCCTGTGTGTGTCTTCAATGCTTGTGCCAACTGCTTACACTCTGTTTGTCCATTTTGGGCTGGGTTCATTCATCCCAACACCCAACCTTTCTTCTTCAGCTCTGCACTGACTCTGCCCATCCATTTCCAAATGTCAGTCATCTCTCCTCAAGACCTGTAAGAGATATAAAATCTGTTTCAGCATATAGGGAAACAGCTTCTGAAACTTCCAGCTTTCTCCTGTTCTTATTGCATACTGTCCTGCATGCTTTCCATTGTTGCTAGCTGAGCCATATGGAAGCATGGTAGATCACCTCCAGATGTTCTTCTCACTTTTGAGTAATAAAATGTTACGTTCTCCTAGGGAGAGTTTATTTATTACCAGCTGAAGTAATTCCTTCTTTGTTAGGCTTTAACTTTACATGCAAAAAAACATGGGGTTTTGTGCTTTTTAACACACCATTCGGCCACCAGTGACAGCCCTCAACTACCCCCTTTATCCAAAAGGGCTTCAGATAGTGACAACTTTTCCATAAAAAGTAATTTCTTGCAATGAAGTTTTTCATTGTATCACTGCCAAAACACAGTTTAGAATGCTTCCCTCTGTAGTTTTTTAAAAAGGTAGAGGCACAGACAGCCTTGCCTACGTAGGGCCCAGCTCTGGAGCAGACAAGCACGGTGAGTCCATGGCTAGTTTCTGCTGCTGATGCGTGCACAGGACTTCATCTTCTGGCCTGCTGGGACCCACCCTGACAAAATCCACATGACAGCTGGAGCAGTAAAGCAGTGCTTGAGCAAAACAACAGTGAGGCACAGTGAGGCTGTGCCTGTGTCAGGATCACTCATTTTGCTTCCAGCTCAGGAAAAAGGACATGTCTGCTGATCCTTAAATAAGAGATACAAGCCTGGGAGTCTTCACCATCTATCTGGCCTGCTTGCTTACAAGAATTTCAGGGTCATTACACACAGTTCCTCTTTCAGCTCAGCAAATCCCACACAGAACAGCAGATGACATTTTAAATACTCCAGAGCTGTAGCAGGCAAACTTTATGTGCATTATGAAATTTTACTTCCTTTCCTGATGAGCATTTTCCTGATGATCCTGTTTGCAACGCAGATATGGCTTTCTTTTACTAGGACAGTTGAGCCTGCATTTCCCAGACAGAGATACACTACAACAAATGGAAATCCCAACAGACCTCACTTCTCCCTAGGTGTACTTTATAAATGATCCATCTCAGACAATGAGTTGAAGTCCCTTTTCAAATACAGTAATATGTTCCTTTATCTCTTCTCAAGACATGTTTCAAGAGTTGAGGAAAGCATAATGATGTTTGAGTCACATTAATAACCCTGTGCTGTTCTGTAGCACACTGTGCACAAGGTTCCACAAATAGGATGGGATTGGAAACTCCGGTCTCTTTACTGGCCTCCCACCATGGGAAACTAAAACAAAGCTTTAAAAAGCTTGAAATAAGTTTTTATTGCTGCCTTTAGAACATCCCTCTAAATTAAGAGCCTTTTAATTCAATTTTAATGCTGGAAGAACAAGGTCTGCCCTGGTCACATCTGCTCATTAAAGTAAATCAGAAAGTGTTCTAGGGGAAAAAAGACGCAGAATGAGTGCATCTCATTCAGTGTCTTCCTATGCCTTCAGTTCTGCTCATTCATTACACACCTATCAAAGTTGAGAGAGGCTTAGGCAAGGGAGTACCAGCAGCAGTGCTTTCACTGTGCTCACTCACCTTACCACATACCTGCAGCTCTGGCCCTGCAGGGAATTTGCAAGTAATCAAGTTGTGAAAGACTGTATAGCACAGCACACACTTCTGCCAAGAGGGATCCTGTAATATTCACTGCTGTGGTTTGGGAAACACCCCTCCACATGGAAACACAGGACATGGATTCTTAGGCAGAGCTCAGCTGAGCCAGCATTCCCACGCTCACTGTAGCTATGTTGCCCCCAAATGTGGATGTCCTGCAAAGACATTCAGACGCCTCTGCCCCTGGGGTCTATTACTTAAAAAATTAAATGCCACTTCTTCTGTCTCTTGCCTGCATAAAGAAAAGATTTATTAGTAGGTCATAAAAGTTATCTGATTAAATCTGTATTGGAAGGGCAGGAAAATCTCTGTAAGAGCAAAAATTCTAGGGTTCAGTGTCCACATTCTTTACTCTAAATAAAGTCCTGGAAAATACTTTTCAAATTCCTTTTATAGAACCTTTGCAGCTGAAGTGTTGCAAATGAAAGCTAAGCAGCATGCTAGAGAAGCCAGAGATGTGTTTCATGAATTTTCCTTGGGTTCACATGCATTTTGGATAAGATTTCTTTTTCTGAAGCACTGCATGTCCAATTGCAATTGCGTAGAGAAAAATCCCAGGAATAGAAACAAGAGTATTGCGTCAGCCAGGCTCCATCATCCTTTATCCTTCTGTCGTAAGGACAGGCAATGTTTTCATCCTACTGCAGGACTGTTGAATTATCATTGCCACAACAGTGGTTTCTGTCTATCCCTTGCCCCCAGTTCATTGCCTCCCAAGCTATGATTTTAGCCCTTTGCTCACGTAACCTACTTGCTCAGCTTTCCTCACTTTTTGTGCTGTCGCGTGTATACGTCAGACATACATTCCTCACAAACCCACTGCCCTGCTCAACCGGGCAAGGAAGAGAAAATGCCAGAACTCTTTGGGGAGATTTTGAGGATGGGTGAAAAAAGGTCGCAGGCACAGCAGAGATCAGCAAAGAGCAGAGGATGAGTACAGAATTTGTGCTGTCAGCCTGCAATCAGGTGTTTTGTCTCAGCACTCATATACATAAGGCTTCCTAAACTTAAGGCATCACTCTGAAAAGGGAGGACAATCTGTGATTCTAAATATGACATAGCTGTGTCTTTTCTTTGATGTTAAAATAATATCTATTTATTGTCATCCTTATTTTATTTGCTTTATTCTCCACACTGGTGCTTGTGCAAAATCAATATCGAACCAAAAATAATCAAATTTTTGACCCTTTGAAAATGAAAACGTTATAAATGTTGCAGAGGCATTTAATAAAAGCTCACTACAGCTAAAATGATTGAACAAAAAGCTCTTCTGAGTTAAAGAACGGGAAAAGTCAATACATATTGCAATTGCAAGTTGTTCAGTTCATGTTTAATTTCATATTTAAAGTAAAGCATATGATTGTATATTGGTTTTATTCAAAATTTCTGGGGAAAAATAGTAAAAATAATCAAAATTAATATTAATATACTTTTTCATTTTTTATTCAACTATGAGGCACCTAATTCATTAAAAACTGTTCTATAGATATGTATTTTTGATTCAGAACAATGTGCTTTCCTGTATATCTTACAGTAAATTCCTCTATGCCAAGTCATCAAACTATATTTTGATGTACAAGAAAATGTATTAGTATGGAAGATTTACTTCAGGGAGATATGAGAATAATAACTTCCGTTTTAGAAAGATACAAAGTTCTCTTGTATATCATGGTAAACTGTAAAATGAAGTGTAATTCTGATATTAAAAATACTAGGAATTTCTACTTACACACATATCAAGAGAACATGATGGTCTTACTTGATACTCAGAAAAGCCATGCACACCTGCTCTGATAACATGAGTTGAAAAGAAACAGTAGATATCCACTAATACAGCTATTTACTGGTTTTCAGCAGGAATACACAGACTTGAAAAGAGTTAACTATGCCATCTTCTTCTTAAATTCTGCCATTAGGAAAAAAGGAATAGGTGAAAGAGGAAATTTCCAAATATCAGGGAAGCAATAGACACAGAGTTGTGCATAAAAAAGAATAGACTTTGAGAGTAGAAGGAGAAGGAAGTAGAACAGAAACATTTTCACACAACAAGTTCTTGCCAATTCTGCCTTCCCTAAACGTTTGGAAGTCAAATTGCACCCTCAAAATCTCCATTTAAGATCTTGCTTCATCTAACTTCTCCTTGATGATTCTTCACTTAACTTCTCTACCTCAAAACCATGGTTTCAGAAGAATTACCCCCACCGAGGAAAAGCTGTTTTATAAAATATTAATGCAATTAAAAATATTAACAGAATAAAAACATTTTAAAATCCCAGAAAAAAAAAAGCAGTCCAAAAATGTAGCTAGCATCAGCCAGAAAGAAGCTAGCTGGCCCCCAGAATAGTCAAGGGAAGTGATCCTTCCCCTCTGTTCAGCTCTGATGAGGCCACAGCTGGAAAACTGTCTCCATTTCTGGACTCTTCAGTAAGAGAGATGCATGGACATACTGAAGAGAGTTCATCAAAGGCCCACAGGGTGACTGAGGGATTGGAGCATCTTTCATTAGAAAAATCTGACAGAGCTGGGACTCCTCAGCCTAGAGAGCAGATGGCTTGGGGGGATCTTGTCAGTGAGGTAAATACCTGATGGGAGAGCAAAGAGAAGATGGAGACATTTCCAGTTGTGCCATGTCTGGATCAGAGACAAGCAGCACAAACTGAAAGGCAGGCAGTTCCCTATGAACATCAGAAAAAAATTTTCTACTGTGAGGATGACCAAACCCTGGCACAGGGAGGTTGCAGAGTCACCATTCTTTAAGAAAAGTTTTGACATGGTCCTGAGCAACTGACACCTGGTGACCCTGCTTGGGATGGGAGGTTGAAAAAGACAATCTCCAGCAGTTCTTTTTATCTTCAACCATCCTTCAGTTCTTCTGTGAAACATATTTCAAACAAAATCAATCAATTTTTCCAGATGCTATGTTTGTACACAGCAAAAAGAGAGGAAACATGTAACTGGCAGCTCAAATACATTTCTTCATTGAAAAGTTTTTCTGTGAACAGAGTGTGATTTGGTGAAAGATGAAATCCAAGGTGTGAAAAACTCCTCCCAAAAATTATTTTGAAGTGGGAAATAGGTTTGGGAGAAAGAAACTACAGCAGTCTGTTGGTACCTATTTAATAAAAAAATAAAAAAAAAGGTATTTTAAAAAATCACAGTAACTAGAAGACTTTGATTTGTCCATTAAAAAAAGATCAGGTTAATAAACCAAAATTGAACATGCCTCTTATAATATCTATTAGTCCTTTTCACATCTCCAAAAGTGCAAGATTTTGCTGGAAGACCAACCCTGCCCTTTGATAGTGATTCATTACAATATGCTGCAAAGTTCTGCTACAAGAATGTGCTGTTATAATATGACCTTCTTCCTGTTAAATAATGCCAAGACTTAACTAATATGCTTGTTCAAACTTTTAAATTAATCAAATCCAAGCAGACTTTTCTAATTCTGGCATTATCTTAGGAGAGAGAGAGTTCACACAATCAAGAATTTTTCCACAGCAGTGCTCTGTGGCGCATTGCAATACAGCCTCATTATTAGAAGACAAGGAGTAGGAACTTGCATGGCAAATTCTAAAATTTAAAAAAAAAAATTCAAAGTAAAATATC
>VYZP01081941.1:25000-37082 GCA_013400635.1 Hypocryptadius cinnamomeus | reverse complement strand
CTCAAATTCTCAGTATCCAGGGCTCCAACAACAATCAGTTGATTCTTCTCAACGTCTCTGAATTGGTCATGTTCTTTGAACCAAATTTTGATCCATTTAATAAAATCCCTGCTGCTCGTCACCTTCTGCAACTTGAAAAATAGTTTCTAAAGTGAACTTAAACCTGTGCTGAATATATGGAATATATCCACATTTTATCTGGTGGCGCTTTGCAGCCCATCTGTACCTGACTCCAGAATTATCCTGTGCGTCTTGTATCATGTCTGATGCACAATGAGGAGATATTTGTAATATTTTCAGATAAAAAAACTCCATCATTAATAACAGATGTTGAACTGTGAGGAGTGTTAAAGATGAATAATTGCTTCCAGTCAAAAAAATTTTGGAACACCTTGATTTTAAAATATCAGTTACCTTACCAAAAAAAAAAATCTTTTTCATGTGTCCTAATCCCTTTGGTAAGTTCAAAGTATAATTTTTCCATGTTCTCTTTATCTTTATTCCTGTTTAAAAATTTGAATACCATTAAGGTCATACTTCAGTCCAGAGAGGCTTGGATCTCCATTTTCCCCCTCTCTGACTTCTTAGAGGAGCAGTAAGTACTATAAAATATTCTGTGCCATTCTAACTAATCACCCCTCTGGCATTCTGAGCAAATGCAGGTTAATGGTGAATCTTTTAATATTTCTATTAATTACATATATTATCCTAATAACTCTATTGTCAATTTTTCATTGCTAGGTAATGACTAGAACTGGGTTAGCTGTTCACAACTACCCATGGATTTAAATGGAAGGAGGGGTTTTTGTTTGGTTGTGAATTTCCTGCTGGCAAAGCCTAACTCCTACAAACATATTTGTTGCATGAAATTAATTTAGGGATGTTCTGTGCAGGTGTGATTGAGCACAGGCAAATTCATCACTGCTGCTCTGGACAGGGGCATTTACACAGGGTATGGAAAAAGGGCTGTGGTTACAGGAATTAATATTTGAAGAAGTTTTCAACCTGAGCATTTTATTAAACATGACAGGTGTATGGATGGAAATGACAACTCAGCTGGAGAATTGGGGTTTTTGGGGAGCCACTGTGCATTTGCTTAAATCCACAACTTGAAGTTCAGAGGAGGATGTCTGGGAAGGCTTCAGATTTGAGCACTACAGAGGGGAGGCAGGAGATGGGATAATTCAACCAGCCACAGCGATTCTTATTCTAATAAAGTTCCCTGTTTGCAGGGGCAGGAAAGGGCTCCTGCCACAATTGTCCATGTGTTCCGGTGCCTCCCACCATAACGAGCTGGAACCAGAACTGCAGCCAATTCAATAGGACCTGTGGTTTCATGAGCCCACAGAAAGATCTGAACATAAGGATTGTTTCACAGAACCTGGGCAGCAATGAAGCTGAAAATATCGATTCATAAATTTCCCAGCAAGATGAGAGAAACTCTGCAGTCGTTCCTGAGAAGTTGATGAACATTTCCAGCCCCAAATACAATTCACTAATGGGAGTGTTTGTATGGAAAGGCAAAGAGACACAGAAAGGTTTTAATGTGGCAGTGTGTGAATAAGCAGAGGAAAATGTCCTCAAGGAAACACTAACAGGAAAATTTTAAAGGAGGAATCCTAGGAAAAATCACGACACTTGGTTTGACTTTGAAAAAGCCAGTGCAGCTGTCAGCACAGTCCTGGGGAGAGAGAAGTTACCCCAGGAATGTGCTGAAAGACTGATGCAAGGAGAGCTGCAGGAACTCCCAGGTGTGAAAGGAAGGCTGTTAAAATGCCTTTTTTCCCCTGAATTTAATTTCTCAGCCAGAAATGTACCAGGTAGATGAGGCAAAACAAAACTGGGAGGCTGGCTGGAGTGTGAGGCAGCGGTGCTGGGAGCTGAGTGTGGATGTTGGATGATTTTAAGGTCTGTTCTAACCCAAGGACTCTGTGATTCCCAGATTCTCTGCTGCAGTGCTGCACTAGTTGGATTTTAGGTGCCCTGATTGTGGGTTAGAAGTTGACAAACACATCTCAGACAGCTCCAGCTTGGCTGTCCCTGGATCTGGGGATAGGAGCTTGTCCCTGATGAGGAAGCACCCCATGGATTGTCCTGAAAAATGCCATGAGACCTGGCCCAGGTTCTTCAGGCTCACTGGACACGTCAGTCGTTTCCTTCATGGACAAGAGTTTTCCAGGCTGCCCACGGGCTACTGGAAATCCCAAACAAATGTCAGGAGAAGCAGTAGGGCACTGGGTGAAGTGTGAAGGCAATAGAAAAGGGAAGAATCACAGTTCTTTCATATTTAAAATCGATTCAAATAGAGAAGTGGCGGTGATTTATAAACTTGAGGAAGGTTAGCCTTAATCTCCAGCTAGACATTTTCATTGCCTGAGTAAACTTTCAGCTCATACGAGCTACAGAGGCAGGAATTTGGTATTAATAGAGACACTTGAGGCAGTTTTCTTAACTGAACCACCCACGGTGTCAAGAGGCTTTGCCAATGAAGCCTCATGAAATGGTTTGGCTGCTTAGGACAGCTCCAGTCCTGAGGGACCCTCTGTGCTGACAATTCAGCTGCTTCCCAAAAATGCAGAAGGAAATATAGTAAACCAGAAAAGTAGAACAGCAAATGTGAATAATCACCAGAACTGTACCCCAGAGCTGAAGGAAACCACTGCAGACTTGTAGGTGCTGTCTAAAGCTCCCAGTGCCCAGAGATGAAACAAATAAACAAATACTTTTACTTTGCTTTACATGTCTTTACAGTCACACCCACAGGGTTTAAAATTTTTTTTTTATAAACTATTCTGCATCTAGATTTTGAGTGAATTCTCCCACAAACTACATGCAGCAGATTTTTTCTTAGCTGCAACTTTCTTAGAGAGCTAAGTAACATAAATGACTTTTAAAAAGCCAATTAAATGTATGATTGAATGTCATCCTTGCTGACTGCAGCCTTCATAAGGAACTGAAAATGTGAGGTATTTTTTTACCTAATATTGAACACAGTTAATTAAAAAGGTAAAGATTACATTTTGCTTCAGTTAATTTGAAATAGAGAACCTCCATTTAAACAATAAATTTCGGATTTTAGTTCTAGCAATTAATAGACCAAACTGTGTACTTAAGGTTTTATTATATTGATTCTAAAATAATTAGATTAGCAAATACATTGCAAATATATTATCTAAAACAAATAAGATTATCACCACACTTTTTGTTATACAGCACAGCAATAAAACATATCACAGTGTAATCTTAGGCAATCTCATAAAGTTAATAGTCATGGAGGATATATTACATTCTTGCACTAAATGACAAAAGGCAGCATGAGCATCATGTGGACAGTGGTAAATAATTTGTAGAAGTTGGGACATATCTCTGATGTTCAGCAGATGATTTTAGCCCCATGTGTGTTTACAGGAGCATTTCGGAGCAGCCCTCGCAGTCTCTGCCCCTAACCTCGTTTTGTCTCCCAGCGCACTTTCACATTTCTCCTCGCAAAGCAAATTGTAAAAAGTGTTCCAGCAGCAGTCTGAAAAGCCTTCGGGCTGTTTGAGAGGCCCTTTAAAAAGCATGACATTCAATCAGAGTTCAGCGAGGAAAGTTTTAATGAATAAACTTGGTAAATTAGAGAGCACCGCAGCAGAGTGATTAACTCTCATTTGTGCATCAGTGTTAAAATTAATTAAAATGTTGAAGCCGTAGGAGGCAGGTCCCCTCCTCCAGACCTGCCTTTGCCCTCGGAGCCAGGCTGGACCCAGCAGCAATTCATCTCCCCGGGATGAAGGAGGACTGAGAGAAAAGCACAGCCGGGACAAACGTGTTGGCCACGGTGCTGCTCTGCGGGGCGCCCACGGGGCCTCGACACGATCGCACCGCGGGGACAGCGGTGGGGGGACACCTTCCCTGCCCAGGGGGTTCGTGTCACCGCAGGGGACAGAGGTGATTTCAGCACCTGAGGTGCTGGATTGTGCTGCAATGACCAACAGGCTCTCTGGGCTTGCTCCTGTAAACTGGTGATTGGAACTTTCTTGGTCAAGTTTTTGATACAACAATTTAATTTTATACTCATAGTTGTCACCACCTTTACTAACAGCCTTTCTCTGCATCAATTATTTACATGAGAATTAGCTGAACTCTCTGAATATTTATCTTAGGGCTTTGATGGCCATACATTTTAGCAAGCAATTTTGTGTGAAATCATAACATTAAAATCCTACTTAAGAGAAGAAGAAAACTTGCTCTCTTTCCAAAATCATTTTAGATCCATTTCTTTCAAGAACCAGGAGCCACTATTTCTTCCTAGCCAGACCTTTTATGAGGTGGCTGTTTAACAAATCTGTGCTGGTTTGGAATTATAAATGACAGCCTATTTTATAAAGGGAAAAGTCTTCTTTGACAGCAGAACAATATCACACAAGTAACAAATGGCAAATTGTGTCATACAGCTGAGCAGTTGTTTTCCCATGTTCACCAAGGGCCAGTTATTAATTTTACATTGGTCGGAATTAAGGATTTTGGAGAAATCCATCTGAAACGGAAAGTATGAAAAATTCCTGCTCAATGAAAATTACCATGATTCGCTGTAGATCTATATTCATAACTTTAAAACCTGGCAGTCTTTCCTATTTTTTTCCTCTATAGATTTCTTGTCAACAAGAGTGTCAGAGGTCAATGTCAGAATACCCCTCTGGCACCCATTAACTATAACCAGAAAACTTGTTCACTATTGATCTACAATGTCTAAATATCTATTATGTTGGATATAAAAGGTGGTTTCACGTCTTTCTAAAACAGATAATTCATACAGGCCAAGGGGTCAGGCCTGGTGATATATTGTTGTTTCACTGTATCACTGAAGTGCAGGAGGGGAGCAGGCCAGGAGAGTGTCACTGACCCCTTGGGGACATGTCCATGTTCCCTACCACCACCTGGGAAGATGTTGTGGCTTTCTCAGTGCTCTGAAACGCCTGAAAAAGCTGTGTTTAAAGTTTTATTTAACTGTATCATTACGTCTCTTTTCATTCCCTGGGTATTTAAGTTTAATCCTGGTTTCCTTAGGAAAGTAGGAAATGCTCTTGGGCCAAAATCTGGCTGGAGTCAAATGTTTCCAGTTTCTAGAGGGAATCTCCTCAAGGACTTTGCTCAAGGACTCCTGAAGACGGTTCATGTCATGGCAGCCAGAGCTGGCGTGAATCCCAAATCTGGGTGGAAGCCTCTGTCCCTGTTCCGTGGTGCAGCTTGGTGTCTGTGGAGCTTTTCCCACCGTGATGGCCACGCTGCCAGGGCTCTGGGTGTGCTGCAATGAGAGTTTTACAGGAACTGTGCACAAAAAGGGCACTGCCCCGTGGGTTTCTGTTGTCACAGCTCTGGTGACTTTGGCAGAGCGATGGCACCCGATGTCCACAGAGGCTGTGCCCCAGAACATATGTCAGGCTGTGGCCATAGTTCCAAAATCATGTGTTTTCTGCACAGACACTTGTGTAATATCACATGAATGATTTTGTTTGCTCATATCAACCCATCAAATTTATTGAGGCTCTTTTAATCTCCTCATTGTTTAACTACTGAGGTGCCTCTGCTCTGCTCAAGGCTCAAATGCAGAGCAGGCACAGCTGCATTTCTTTGTTCTGCTCTTCCTACAGCAGAGCACAGAACACTGTAAGGGTGGAGGACAAAATCCAGGGCTTGGATCCCCACCCAGTCCTGTGAATTCAGCCTTTGAGGCTCCATGGCATTCCCCAGCAGGTGCCTATTTCTGCTGCAGGATGAGCCCCATAACAAGCAAACCCTCTTTGGAAGGCAGCTGATACTCTACTCTTTAATGGAGTTTATGGCCTTCTAGCAAACCCTCCAAAATGGTTCATATTCTTCCAGGCTACATTTTTGAAGAAAGTAAATTGAGATGAATCATGCTAAGATGAGATAGTTAAAATGTCAGGCTCCATAAGTTTCAATGCATCCTTATAGCTCTGAACACTAAAATGCAACTGAACATTGGAATAAGGGAAACAAAAGAGAATCAGATAACTAGTTCTTATAGTGGGGAAAAAAGTAATTTCTATCTGCGCTGCTACACCATGAAAATCCACATAGTACAGTTTTAGAGCTGTACCTTAAAAAAAACAATTGCAGTTTCTTTTTATCACTGGCCTTGGTTACACATCACTGCCTGCTCTACGGCACACTCGAATTGCAGAGTTTCTGAGGCAAACAATACAGCAGCAGCTTTATTTCTGTTTACAAATGTGACCTGGGGGAAATGTGCCTGTACCTGTTGGATAAATTACAAATCATCAGCACTAAATATGACCCACAACAGTGACATAGAGGGGAAGAGGGACTGTGGTCTGTACATATTTGGCGTTAGAGAGGAGGGAAGTGCCTGGTCAGTGCTGCTGGGTTAATCAGGTGATGAAATGGGGCTGCTGGACTCTTTAAACTTGAGCTGTGTGGTGCTTCTTCATTCCTTTGCTGGACAACAGCCACTTCTTCATTTCTACTTTATCATAATATTTACAATCAGTTGAATTAACTACCCTTATTGTTTTAAGTGACTCAAAGTGTTGAACACCACCAGAAATGCAAACCACCAGATTTGAATCCAAAGGGCCTTCTGGGTTTATAGGATGCAGAGAAGCCTCGTAGGCCCTGAAGCACCTCTTAGTCCAAGCCCAGAGGTGATGTTCAACTGAGCTGACTGAAGGAAACCTTTGTTAAGAACCAAGAACAAAGTTCTATTTCTAAATCAGGAGCAAGCCCCAAACCCTCTGCTCCAGGTTGCTTTCCCGGGGGGTGGCTGGGACAGCTTTCCCTGCCCAGCTGGTGACATCAGGATGGGTTTCATCCTGCACCTAAAACCACTAGTACTGATCACAACATGACCTTGAGCTGCTCCCAAGGCCATCAAAGCCTGGGGCAGGGTTTGGGTTTGTTGTAAGCAGATCCCAGGGCTGGGCATGCCAAGGCTTTAGGGATAACACCAGACACCAAATAGGGTCAGGAGAGACAACTGGGGTGTAACTGGAGCCCCTCACGCCACTCTGGCTGCAACACAGATGGGCCAGAATGAAGGCTATCACTCCTAGTTTATAGCCATTAGCAATCATGATCTCCCTAATATGAAACAGAAATAATAGTATTATTAATAATAATATCAAACTGACACATTATTAGCCTCTACAGATGGCTCTATTCCTCCTAATAATTTTTATTTTTATTTAATGTTTGGAGATGCTGTAAAAAGGGACTAGTGCTTCCAAATGTGACCTCTGTGGGGTTTAAAACCTACTGAATCAGATGAGATATTAAAGCATTCAATGTAATGTATGACTTAAAGATATGTTTTTAAAACTTTAATAGGAAATGTCTGATGCTTTAGATTACTATTTCTTGAAGCACAGTAGGCTGAAGAATTTGCTTCAGAGGGTCTCTTTATATCCAAGAAGAGGCACGGTGAGAATACACAGTATGTTCTTCCTTCACCATGCCTCTAAATAGATGTAAAGGAATGAATGTGTATTAATAATACATCATGTTTCTACTTTGTTTTATACTATTGTACATATGTTCTCACACCACAATCAACACCACCCTATTTAAATATCTCCAAGCAGTTCATTAAAGGAGGTGATTAACATCTGTCATGTGTTTTTTCCCTCCTCCTGTCCCCAAGGAGAGGAGGATGTTCAGTGGCAGACCTGATTTTGGTTGAGATTTATCGTTTGTATGGGAGGCTTTTTAATTTTGCTGAGGTTTTATTTTATGACATAAAACTACCTATTGGGATAAATGTTTGCAAAGGCAACTCCAAAAAAAAAGTCTGCTGAGCAGCTGAAGTGAAAGGGGGTGAGCTTTAAGAGGAGTGGATGAGGTTGGAGACTGGGCTGGCGTGTGGTGGGAGTTCTGCCATGTCCTCACCTGGCCACTGGGAGATGGGAGAGAAGCCTTGGCTGGGGGGTGATCTTTAAGGCCCCTTCCAACCCAAACCATTCCAGGATTCCACGACATGAGGAGGTGAAAGAGTGGCTGCTGTAGGAACGCTGTGCCCCGAGAGCTTGTGGGGTGTCAGAGTATTGCCATCAGGCAGGTGAGGCTGTGCTAAGTTTTCTGTGAGCTTTTAAATATGTGAAGATCTGATGCAGGCCGATGTTTTCATGGGTATTTTCACCCTCAGCCAGATCATTGTGTGGGCAAGAGCAGAAATCAGATTAGTTACAGCATATTTCCTCACAGGATCTCTGAGCCTGGAATGACTGTGGTCTCCATTAGAGTAATTTTGCAGCATCATCTCTAGTGAGTTAAATTTTCTTAAGTTTTGCTTTCAATTTTACTTACCTGTGGTAGCTGTCCAGGAAAAGCACATTCAGAGATTTCCTGAATATCTACATCATCCCTGCAAGTTTTCATATGAACCACAAGACCACTGGTAGCTCTGAGCCATAAATTTACATCCGTCATAATATTTACGGATGCACCTGGCTCACATTGATTGTGTTCTGTGTGCTTTTCCAAAGAGAATTGGATAGCTTCTCCTTGCCAGTGTGGGTTTGTACCAGCTGCTCTCCAGGGACAAGCTGGTTGTTATTGTCTTTGCTGGGTTTTTGTTTTCAGTTTCCATCCCAGGAGGGAATTGTGAAGCCAGTTCTGTTCAGCACTGAGGGGAGATGGGGAGGTCTCATCCTTTCCTCGGCTTCCCCAGTGCACAAACTCCTGGACTGTGGAGGTTTTCTGCACCTCAGAAACAACTGTGTATGGGAGAGATCCATATCCATCTGTGTATGGATCTGCCAGCGGAGGATGGGGGATTCAAGGAGCGGGAGAAGGTCTGTGTGTGTGCACAAGCCATGAACACACACACAGAGCCTCACAAAGGTCCCAGTGGGGAACCCACACTAAAGGTTACTGCAGCCCCAGGCTGTAATTAGCCTTTTGCACAGAGTCTCCTTGTTGTGGAATCTCTCTTTATGAGGGTTTTCGAGGCAATGAGCCACCAGTCCCCTCCCCCAGTGCCCCCAATAAAACCCACTGGCAGGAAGCTGGCAGGGATGCTGGGCTGTGGGAGCAATGCTCAGGAGGAGTTCCTCCCCTCCAATGGCTCAAGGTCCCCTTGAGATGTCAGAGATTCTCAAAGGTAGAGAGAGGGAAAATGCCCCACTTCATCTTTTTATTTCCCCTGAGTAAAGGCTGGGGGGAAAACCTGCCCCCAAATTTAGGAACTCATTGTCACATCAGCTGGTGACAGCAAATTTGCCTCTTCATCAGCTGTATCTGATACCAGAGAGACGATTGGCACTGCCCTGTTGTAGTTCACACAAGAAAGGTTCCTCTTCACCGAAGTGCAAGAAATTAAAGGAATTAAAGAGCACAGTAAATATTACAAACTCGATTCCATACTGCTCATCCAAGTTCATCTTCCAAAAATGTGCTGTTTGCTATTTGGGGGTGGCTGGTGGTTGCAAGGCCCAGTGAGGGTTTATTGCAGCCATCAACTCTGTGGTGGCTGTTGGAGTCAACCCCTGGGGTCAGTGACTTGGGCATGAAATTATATCGAGATATTTTGTTATGACCTGGGTTTGCAGATCTTGCATGTGTTGAAGTCAATACCACTATTGAATTTTCCCAAATGAGTGCCATTTATTTTGAAAATTCAAACAAAACACCTCCTCTACTGAGCATGACCCATTCAGGAATCTGTGTAACACCAGTGCACCACTAATGAATCCCAGCAACAGCTCAAAGAGGCCAATATTTAGGGGAAAATCTGTAATACAGCAATGCCAAAACTAGAAGGGAATCAAAGTCCATTTGATTTGGTTTGGTGCTCTTGGTGCATGGAGGAGACAGGGGAATCCCCAGCCCCACGGCGGAGTGGAGGGCTCTGTCCTGTCAGTGCTGAGTGGAATGACATTGGGCTGATAAACTGAGATAACGTTTTCAAAAGGCAAATCCCTCAATACATTGAAGCCTCCTGGGAGCACGGGTAGGTGTTGTCAGCTCCACTGCAGGCACAAATGTGAACTCCCACCACTGGGATATGTAACAATTTGTAATGCAACAATTAACAGAAATATTGACATAAGTATGTGCTCAGCAGGGAGCCGGTATCTCATAGACTCTGCGGAGTGACTGTAACACAATGTATACAGTACCACATCAATTCTTAATGCAGCCTGGGCTCCTGGATCAATTACAGCTACCTAGATGTGTACCCAGCTCCTCGCACGACGTGGCATAAAAAATAAACCTTCCCTTTCACATCAGCTCCTTTTACTTGCTTGTGGGGAAAGTATGTTATAAAAATGCATATTTTTAAACATGAAATACCCGTCAAATTGTATTACCATCATTGCCAATTTCACAACTGGCAAACCGTGTTAAACATAAATCTGCAAAATTATAATTAGGAAAACATTTTGCGAGCTGTCCTCCTGGGGATTTGGAGGTTAGTGGCATTATAAATGCTGTGGGGTTTATAGCGTGTGTGATTCCCACTCCCCCAAAGCACACACACACATCCACACGCGCTCTCCTCTTGTCCTCCAGCTCAACCAAAGTAAATAAGATATCCTCTGGCTGATGGAAACTCCACCAGCACTCTGTTAGTGCCTTTTCATGCCAATTAAACACATTTTATACAGTCATAGTAGATGCTCCAGTGCCTGTGTAGTAGACTCCAGTAGAGCTCAACCAAACAACAGCCCAGCAAATGTGATGTGAGATACTTCATGCAAGTTTCCCTCCTGGCTCTGTTTTTAGCCACTTGAAAATGATTCCAATGGAAAAGGTTCATTGTGAGCAAGAAGGATTTATAAATAGAGAAGCTGAATTAGCCAACTTGCTTGCAGCTGATTGCTGTGGTAATATAGATCTCACTCTGCTTAATTTAAATTAATCCTTCCTGATTTAATGAAAACCCAGCTCACAGTATGCAGAATGCTGACAGATACGCTTAATGCATAAATATACATTTATTTATTACTGCTAAGACATTTTATTTTGATGTTGAGCTCATCCCTTCTTCTCATTCTCCACAAAGTCAGTGTTTGCATTTCAGCTTTTACAAGAGGAATTTTTGCATTTCCTTTTGATTAATTTTGAAGGGGCTTCATGGGGGAAATCTTCTTTCCCCTCACCCTGTGCACACCAGCAAATTACATGACGGGATTTCATTCGAACACCTTGTTCTCATCGGGCGATAAATTTGAATTTACAACGGGGCCAAAACGAAGCAGGATCAAACGGGGGCCTTGAAAGGCTGCGCCGGGTTATCGATTAACCCCGGGCTTTGCGGAGGGAGCACAAAAAGGCCCCGATCCCTTTGAGCTCAGCCGTGCAGGGCCGGCAGGGCCCGGCCCGCTCCAGCTCCGGCTCCGTGTCTGGAGGCCCCACTGAGTTGTGAAATGAGCCCGGCTCCAGCACCTGCTCAGCCCCATTAGAGCCCCGAGGCTCCCCCAAGCCGCGTCTTCCCTTCCTAAAGAGGGGACATATATCCTGCCTTAAAGACAAGAGCACTATTACAAATCCCGGAATATAAATTACACTTTCATCTTTCTTTGGTTTTTCTTTCTTTTGCTTCAGTTTTCATTCCAGTATAAACTTTCCTGTCAAAAGGACATTTCTGATGTGTCAAATTCACCACTGTAATGAACAGGTTGACAAATGTTGAAGGTGAGCAGACATTTGGGTCTGCTGCGGCTGCCTGCAGCCAAGAGGAAACCATGACTTTCACAAGGATAACGAGGCTTTGAAAGATGGCTAAAATGTCGCCATCAACCTGCCCTTCTGCTACTTAGTAATTAGATAATTAGTCAGGCCCTAATTAGGGGATCAAGGTGCAGGAAAACAATTAGCTGGAAGAATCACCGCATAAATCCGAAACTCCGATTCTGGCAAACAATATTTGATTTTATGGAGCTCGCCCTCGCAGAAACCATTTTGAGTCCTTGCAGGGATCAGCTGTGGAGCGGGGTCTCCCTTTGTTTATGGATTTACTTTCTGAGCCTCAGGTTGGAGAGGTGCTGAGTAAAGGACTGGTAAAACGTTCACTCGTGTGCACAGGCGTGTTGTGTGTATGTAAATATGTGTTTTCCTG
>VYZP01081941.1:0-22500 GCA_013400635.1 Hypocryptadius cinnamomeus | reverse complement strand
GGTTGGGTAAATACAATGTTGGTTGAGAGGGAAGTGTTCTTCTTTCATTGGGAAGTGCAATCCTGCACTGCTCTGTACCACTTCATTCTTTGGGGTTTTTTAAATTTTAATTTTATATCTAGAAATTATTGTACTGGGAAGCTTTACATGTGAAGACCTCGAATCTCTGATTGTTGACAAACAACAAGGTGATGATCCCCTCAAATTAAAATACCCAAAAATTTCAAATTACAATGTGAAAACCAACCAGTCTCCGAGGCTGTAAGAAACCTCCTCATCCTCTGCAGCACTGTGGGGTGCAGTGACCCTTCCCCAAAATCCTGACTCTCCCCCAAAATCCTGACCCCTTCCCAAAATCCTGACCCCCTCCCCAAAATCCTGACCCCTCCCCAAAATCCTGACCCCCCCCAAAATCCCGGTTCCCCCGTCCCGTCCCCGCTCCAGCCCCGCCCGGGCCGCGCCGGGAGCGCCTCCTACCGGCGGCGGGCGGAGCAGCAGCGCCGGGCGCGCTCCGGGATGCGCCGGGATCCTTCGGGAAAGGGATTTTCCTCTCCATGCAAACCCAGGGGTTGGTTTTTTAATAAAGTCCTGGACATTTCACACGAAAAGAAAAATAAATCAAAGCTTCGAATTCTGGTCGGCAAAAGAAATGGGTAGAAAAGGTTTCACGTGGATGTTGTCAGCAGAGAGGCTCAGGGGCTCAGTGGTGTCCAGACGGACATTTGGGATTGCAGGGTCAGGGCCAGGCAGGACAATGAAGACACAAAAGTAGAAAGCCAAAACAAAAGGCTGAACCCCACCAGCTGTAATTCTTCCTCAGGAGAGCCCCGACCTCAGGAGGAAGAAATGCTGCCCATGGGAGCGGGTGCAGGGCTCTGAGGTGGCTCCAAACCTCTGCCCTCGGCAGACCTGGGGAAAGTGAGACTTCTTGGGATTTAGGGAGATATTAGGGAGAAATTCTTCTCTGTGAGGGTGGGCAGGCCCTGGCACAGGGTGCCCAGAGCAGCTGTGGCTGCCCCTGGATCCCTGGAAGTGCCCAAGGCCAGGCTGGAGCAGCCTGGGACAGTGGGAGGTGTCCCTGTCGTGGTGGAATGAGATGAGCTTTAATGTCCCTCCCGAGCCAAACCACTCCAGAATTCTGTGATTCTGTGACACTTTTATAGTGCCACAACCATGGGGCATACTAGTATTGGAAGCAGCTCATTTGATATTTTCTCCTGGAACTTCTTTTCTGTTGGGAAAAGTTGTGGTTTATGTCCTTTTGGAGAAAAAGTGGAAGTGGAGCTTTGGATTTTCTCTTTCTGTGAGTCCATCTTCCATGTTCCAGGACAGTTCCTTCAAAATAATTCATTTGTTTCTAAGCACAATGTTCCTTTCTGTATCAAAAGGGAGAAGAAAACAAATAATGGAATCATTAATTTTAATCTGATTTCAGAACACAGGGAACCATTGTAAACCTCTATCTTGAAATATTTTTATGACAAATAGTAGAAATTAACTTTTTTTTCCCCCATTAGTAACTTTCTACAGAGGGAAAACACATTTCCAAGCTGTTCTATTTATGTTCCACATGTTGCTGCAATTGCCTTGAATTGGATAGTGTGGAAAATCCTTTTTCTATCTAATCTGTCTCTCCACACTGTAGATAAGTAGGACAATATTATCCTAGAACTCCAAAAACTTTATGTACACAACATCTTATTTGAAATTAATGGGCACATTCACAGTCCCAGAAACCCATTTATTTCAGAAGAAACATCCTGCCTTTTTGGGGGCTTGCCATGTCTCAGCAGAGCAGGGTCAGGCTGAATATGGAGCTGTAGGTTGATTTATCTCCAGGATTCCTGCAATTTCTCACATGTCTGCTGGCATCACATCCAGGTAGGGATAGCATAAAGTGACATTTACTATTTCAGTCTTAAAGTGAGTGTGGATATTGTTGCTAATAATCATCCCCTTGTAAATTATAAATGTCAAGGACACCCAAACCCACATTTTCACTGGAGCTTCTTTTTCAGAAAGAATTTCTTCCGCTTGCAGCGTTGTCAGGCTCCTGAGGCTCCTTTTGGCAAACAGCACAGCTTTAGCCTTTAGGGTGCTTGATCCCTGCCTTCAGCTCCTGCAAAATAAATTCATGAAATGGGCATTTTTTTCTTAGGGGATGGCCCCACTTAAAGCCCATATGCTTTAAGTTGCCACTGGAATATTGCTTATTAAAAATGAGATTAAATGGGGGTGACCTGGACCAGATGTGGAATCAGAGAATATTCCAAGTGTCACTGGGAGGAGGGACAGAGCTGGCAGAGGTTCCTGCTGATGTTCTCAGGGCACTGCAGGGTCTGGGGTGCAGCACAGGAACCAGGCAGAGTCCCCAAGCCGTGCTGCAGCACAGGGGAGGTGACATTTCTGTGCCACCACTGCAGCTCTGGGCTCTCTGAAGGGCTTCCCATCACTCAGCAGCCACATCCCTTCTCCCCCAGCACATCCCCAGTGCCCAGCAGAAATTAGGATTGAATGCAGGGAATTCCAGCCGAGAAAATCAAGATCCAAACCATTCCTGAATGTCCACCCAGTGAGCAGATGAAACGCAGCTCCTTCATTTGAGTCAATCCAAACCAGTTTCATTTTGAAACCCTCAAGATATCATGAGTTCTTTGTAACTGTTACCTCTCCAGACTCAAATAATTAGCAGAATTTATGGAAACTATAATAAGTGTAAATGGCTCTTTGAATGAGTGGCATGCTCTAATTTGAAGATAAGCAAGATGAAAATTATAGAAGAATTCTGCTTCTGATGTTGTTTAAAGTTCTGATGGTTGGGTTGTCTCCAGTGAAGCTGGAGCATAGTCAGAGTACAGCTCTTAAAACCTCAAAGAAGACCAAAGATTTAAGTGCTAATTCAGCAAATTATTTCAATCCAAGCTTGTGCTTAAATTTGCCCTTCTTCCAGAACGCACTGCTGAAATTTCTCATTTAGTGGGAGAGAAGGACATCCTTAATCTCATTAAATTTAAAGAAAATTTTATTGCTAGTGCCGTAAATAAGGCTGGGCTTGAGGGTGACGTGGGGGCTGAGAACACCTCCATAGAAGAGGCTATCTCTGCAGCCAAATGTGCACTTTTTTTTTGAAAATTGGGAATTTCTCCTGTCTTTCCTGGCTCATATGAAAACAGTGGTTTGGACCTTCAGTTTAACAGGAGTTTATTGAATGCCTCATGTTGTTCTACACATGCTCCCTTCTCCCCCAGATTATCCTCATTAATGGCTTTTGATCTAAGTGTATTCTATAAAAAATAAGAAGAGCAAAATAATAATACTAATAAACTCTGTTTGCTTTCTCTGTTAAATAACTCTGAAGAAAAATTTGCACAAAGGACAGCTGTTTAATGCCTTGATAGGGATTTTATTTAGAAGAAAGTCCCAGACTTTGGGTCCAGCCCTCAGGATTTAGTCTTGGTCTTAGTCATTGGATTGTTTTCCGTGTGTTTTTCAGAACCTTAGAGTCCAGATTCCAGCTTGGAAATCTGAATTTTTGGGAAGCTTTCATCCTGCTAGAACTGCCATTATTTTTTAGAGTTTCATAGATGAGAGCTTGGTGGGCCTGGCATAATAGGGATGTGAAGATGGATTATGGAGAGACCCAGAGCTCTCATTAGGGTAGGGAGGGAGGCCAGGCTCTGATGGGAATGACAGATTGGGCCATCTCCTGCCTTCCTCTCCCAAGGCAAAGCGCTGCATTTTGTGTTTTAATTTTAAAGATAATTAATGTCATTTAATCCAGTGCTTTTTAGGAAGGTAACAGAGATGAGGACATTTGTTATGGGCCTATCATCTCCCGTGTTTGAATTTGTTCCCGGTTAGTGAGGAGTGCTGGAAAAGGGGCTGGCTGGGGTGCCTTGTGCAGATTTTCCCTGTGTGTGGCAGCTGCTGCATCCAAAATGCCTCACACACCTCAGCATATCCTGGTTTAGAGATTTCTTCCCAGTGGGTACCAGAGCTGGGGGGTGAATATCCACGGAGTCCTTGATTCCTGCACTTTGTGTTGGTAAAGTAGTCTGAGTCTGCACCTGTGGAAACATTTCTTTTTGGACCTGGAGCACTTTGGAAGCTTCCTTCACCTGTGACACTTCGGTTTGCCTTGCAGAGTTTTGGAGCTTGCAGCTGGGCTCCTTCTGGATAAAACACCTGGGAAAGCTGTGATCCAGGAAGGTGCCAGAGGGAACCCCAGGTGCCACTGCCCACTCCAGGGAGGATCCCTCGGGATCCCTCTGCTGCTCCTAAATCCATGTTCTGACACCTGATTTGCAAAGAATCCTCAGTATTGCCCCTTTGAAAATCAGGCTACTGATCTCAGCCCAATTTTCCTGATTGGCACAAAACTCCTGCCACTCTTGCTCATTCATAAACATTTATTTCACTCCTGCATCCAAGCAGCCATGGAAAAATCCAGGAGAGCAGATCAGACTTTTAGCAGCATCTAAATATCGACCTGGGTGGCTCGTCCATCATGGGAAGGTGCTCTTAGAAAAAAGGAGCTCTGAGGGACATCCCCAAAATTGCTGTTGTCTCGAGCAGTGCTCACATCAGAATAATAATGACAGTGCAAAAGCTGTGCTGGCCACTGAGTCTGGCCACATCCCCCTCTAGTAACAAATTTGTATGACATGAGCTGTCATTAAGGAGTGGCTGAGTGATAACAATGTATTTGTGTGGCTGGGGGCAGCGTATTTCTAACCTGCTATACTGTGACTAAATGGTTTTCACTTTTAAAATTTGATATGGTTTGCAAAAGTTCTCTCTACTTACCAGATTTAGTCAGGCTTGCTTAATGTATTACAGAAAACATTTTAATTACTAAGCAGTGTAAAGTGATACAGAGCAAAGGCACTTGGCTCTTTACATATCCTCCCTTAGTACCATGTGCTTAGAATTAGCACGTGGCAGAGCTGAAGATTGTTTTTAAGAACAAACCCATTTCTATGCTCCCAACCCAAATGCAACAGGAAAAATACCATTATTGCAGGACTAAAGATAAAAGGGGATTCAATTTGAAAACGCTTGTGGCAATGAAAAAATATAACTTCCAATGTGAGTCAATTCATTGAGGCCTTAACATTCATTTGTTGCAAATGGAGGGGGCAGTGGAATCCAAGGCTGGAGCCAATTGGCACCGTGCAGGCTGGGAAAGGTCAAGTGGTGGCTGGTGGTGTGTGTGCTACTCCCAGGCTTTGTTAAAATGCTGGGATTAAACAGAAGTTACATCTGAGGTCAAGTGACCGCAATAACAGGGGACACGGCAAGCCCTCAAATCATTCCCCGGGATGAAAATGACACGGAGCTGACATAATATCTGAGGTGAGATGGAACTGAAATCCTCAGCACCTGAACACTTCACCTACTGATGGGTAACCTGACCCTAACCAATCTTGTAATCATACCCATGTCAGGGGGGAAGCTGCATTTCCCGGAGCAGAAGGTACAGTCACTCGCTTTTATTTATTTATTTAAATTTTTTTTTGGCTCTGGCTCTGGCTCTGCTTCTGGAATGATGTTGTTAAAAGTTTCAATGCTCTGCTTTAAGCCTTTCAAATCAATGTCTTCCATGGAAAGTCAGCTGCCACCTCGGGGGACAGAGCTCTTTGCCTGCTTGGTCTCTTCATTGCGGGTGCTTTGGTTTATGGAGCAGCAGCTGAATGGGCTCCTCGGGGCATTTGGAGAGATCCAGGCTGGGCTCAGAGCTGGCACTTTCAAACCAAAGAGCAGAGAGCAAGGACTTGGGGTGATTTGGATTTGTTCAGGCACGGAGAGTGATTTTTGGCACAGCAAGTCACCTTTTGTAGAGGAAACATGTTTTAAGAGGAAAGGGAAAATGAAGCTGTTCATTATGGTGCAACCCCCCCCCACCCCACATTTTTAAAACTATTATTTATATCTCTAAATCTCACCTCTTTAAATTTGTTTTTCAAAAATGCATGCTGGAAGATCCTGATTTCAGAGTCTTCTTTGTGCTTTTGCATCCACAGTTTTCTGGAGAAGGCAAGCAAAGCTCAAATTAAAAATCCCGTTTACATAAGCAGAGCTGCATCAAAATCCTCCTACAATATTCCCTGAGCCAATCTATTTGCACTTCCCCAAACAATCATTGCTCTGGGCTGTGGGATGAATCAGCATGTATTTAAATCAAAGGCAGCCAGGAAGGACTGCATCAGTTCTGTGCCACGGAGCTGTCAAAGCCCCAAAGAGATTAAAGGCGTGACCCCTTCATCCCTAACATTGCTCCACAAGAGACATTTCTGTCACTATTTCTGCCACTTGGCTTTCTAAGATGCCACGAAGCCTTAGGGCGACCTCTGCTACATTTCAGTGTTGTTTATTGATTTCTGACCCAGTGCTTAATAGTTTTCCCAGTCCCCCTGAATGGCTTTTGTAAGCAATAGGGTTTGTGCATCTCACCGATCAATACCTTTTATATTTACAATAAAATTGAAACTGCTTCTGCTGGGGGTGCAGCCCAGCATTTGTCATCCTTCAGCGAGGGAAAACTATGTCATTATCTGAATTAAAACATTTATTTCTGATTAAGAGAGTGTCCTATCTCATTAATTTTTCCCTTTCCAATAGAAAGGGAATAGAATCCTATTGATTTTTGCACTTTTACACATCTCCACTGCTGGGAAGATAATTGAGAAGTTAGCCAGAATAAATGAAGTTTCAAGTCTAGCAGGCCAGCCAATACCTTCCAAATTCAAGGTGTTTTTATGAAGCTGGATTTTAATTTGTTGGCAAGCTGAAGCAGTGGGACTTATTCGGCTGAGTAAATTGGATTAAGAGTAGAATCTCCTTGAAGCGTGTCTTGGTGAATGCTGAGGGGCTTGTTCCCCCCAGACAGCCACGGACTTGCTGGAGATTTATGCTAAGACAGCTTCCAAATTGCCCTCCTTCAAAACTCCAAGTGGCTGCAGGAAGTGGGGATTAGTGGACCAAAAGCTGATTAACTCACTTCTCCTCCATTGTATCGCCTGTCTTAAAAACAACCCAACTCCAATCACAGCTGAACTAGACCTTCAGATTTTCTGCCAATTGATTACTCTTTATTAGAATAATGGGATTAAATCAAGCTTCATTAAAAAGAATTCCCATTGCATGAATCCCTGTTCTGAGGACCTTGCCAGCATCAGTGTTTGCAGTGATGCCCCAGCTAGAGGCCACCCTTCCTTCTCTGTTTTCCTTCTGTTTTCCTCTCTCTGAATTAACAACCCATATTCCATCTCATTTCCTGCCTATAAAATCCATGCCATCATTGGATATTCCACTAGAAACCAGAATGGCTGTTTATACTTGGAGAACTATAAAAGTTTGGGGTTAAATTAGACAATATAGTCTATATTTTAATAAGTTAAAGGTAAGGATTTCATAATAGCTGTTTTAAATCAGGGAAATGCCTCTTCCTAAATATATTCTCAGAAAACATGGACTCCTCAATTTCTGGAAGTAAGAATCAAATATGTAAAAAATTAACACTGAACTAGGAAAAAAAATTCTAAATTTACGCATTTAGCTCAGTAATCTCAATTCAGAGACTTCCAGTAAGAATCTGTGGTCTCACTTTTATTCAAGAATTTTTTACAATTTGGTTTGAAGCACTAATTTGATTATTTTTAAAGAATCCAAGATTTATGGGCTGCAAGTTAAAAAAGCAGAAACTGGAACTTCTGAGTTTGTGATATCTGGCTCTGGTGGGGCATTTTCGGGAAGAGGGGGAATGTTGTGAATGTTTGGACCTTTTTAGTTTCTGAGGAAGCAAATATAAAATACACAGGAAAAAGCCGTCTGAAAAAGCATTGTAAATGCCATAGTTATAACAACCAACAGCACCAGATTAAAAATGCTGTGTAAGGGAAGAACTTAATTTCTTGCTGCATTTTAATGCTCAGTCCCAAGCACCAAAGTATGCAAAAGGTTGAATACATTCATCACAAACATTTCTGTTTTCTCTTTTTACACCAATGAGAAATTGCAAGATTACCAATGACCTTCCTACCAATGAAGCACCATAATTATGGTCATTTGTTATACAACAGAGATGAATGGATAGAATTTACATAGAATAAAAATATTATTTAACAGCTGTTATGGATGTGTGAAGTGCAATCCTAATTTATTTAAATGCTATAAATATATTGGTAATGTATTCTTTTCGAATTAACCTCATGAACCTTATACTGGCAAAACTTCAATTAATATTGCACTAAAATCCATTTCCTCCTGTTGTGGGGAATATTGAATTGGGGAAAATCTACTGCTACAGCAGCAGCTCACTGCCTACAAGTTTTTCTTTGATTTTTTCAGTCCTTGGCTCAAGCTTGTCATACTGCAATGATTAAAAAAATGCTTTAAATTAAAATTAGGCCAAACAGACTTTTACAAACCAGCTTTCTTTTCCTGTTATTTAAGGATACAATAACAGTTTATGAATGAGTTGCCAAACATTATTTAAAAATGTGGGGTTTGGTACTGTACTCTGTGTATTCCAGGACGTCTTGCTCATTTCCCTGGCTTGGGAGTGAAATAAAAGAGGAAAAGAAAACAGATCCATGTGGGGCACGTTTAACTCAGCCCTTTCTGGCTGCATATTGTAAGGTGGATTTAAAGAGAACAGATACATGTGGCTGTTTGATGAATTTGGAGGCACGGGGGGATGTTTGCCTGTATTTGTGTCTCACATTTTGGGTTTATCTCTTTTGTATTCCGTCCATCTGCCCCGAACTGTCATTATTCCATGTTCATCGACAGAAGAGTTATAGTTTGCAAAAACCTATCAGGTAGGCTGGACAGCAGATAATTGAGGTGATGATCAGTGCTAGGAAAAGACAATTGATAGTGATAGTGTCAGAGGCTGCACCTAACAAGATCTGCACCCTCTGTCTCCTTTAGCCTTCCTTTGGAAAGGACAGAATATGGAATAACATGGACATGTCTGATGTGCATCAATAGATAGGATGGCAGTGCATAATACTTCTTGGAACTGCAATCTGATGGTTGTATCTTTTGACATTGCAGCAGGTTATTAAATAGAAATGTGAACTATTAAGAGATGATCTTGACTTTCAATACATTTTTATCAAAGTCAAAAAATAGTTGACACCACTGAGTGGATCCACTTTGTGAAGGAGCAGAAAAATCTGGCGTTCCAGGGGAGTCAAGGATCGTAATTGTCTCATTCTTGAAGAGGAGGGCAGAGCTCAAACCACAGATATTTCATAGAAATAGAATAATTAATAAATGTGAATATGTGCAATTGTACCAGAGTACAAATAAATAAATAGGTACCAGTAAAATTTCATGTTTAAAGCTACTGGTGAATCAACCAACCGTAACAGCGGCAGGTATCAGAGTTCTTTGATCCCAGTTCCCACTGGGAATGTGTTTTCTCCTCACACGAGACTGATCCAGTACGGAGCTCAGAACACACAGACATTTCCCTGACCCACAGGAAAAGAGGCTTGACCCCGTCTCTGTAGATATCAGCACCCAAGAAATTATTCCCTGCAATTATAAAACAGAATGGTTGACACTAAACCATGGGAATGCATTTAAATCTCATTTTTCCAAAATCGCATCATCTTCACCATTTTGGATTACTGTTTACTTTTCTGAACATTTAAAAAAGTCATTTTTCTTCCTGATTTTAAAAACCTACATCTTTATTTCAACTCAAATGCTCTGTTTCTGCTCTCAGCTCCGTGACAGCCTCCTGCAGAACTTTTTTAGCATTTTCACGGAACAGATGAGATCTTGCACACAAGAACCATTTGGCCAACTCCAAGTGTCCCAATTTTGCACAGCTGCACATTTTCCATTGTGCAGGAAGGGTCAGCGTGGGCAGCCTGGGGTAGGATTTATCCTCCTCTGCCCAGCTGTAATGTATGCAGGGAAGTCATGGCTTTGCATGGCTATTAAACACCCTATAGTCTATATAAAAACATGCAAAGTTGAGGCTTAATGGCAATAAAATATTATGGGTACTGCCCTCACTCATGGCTGAGCGAGCATGGCCCTTGATTGGGTAATTGGCAAACCACACACTGTGGCTGTCCCATGAATAATCGTGTTTTTCCATTAGGGGAACAATAGGGTTGCTTAACCCTCTAACTCTGCTTCCCAAAATGCCTCTCCACGGTTTGGGGGCTTTTCCTGAGCATCCTGCACTCCCCTTCCCAGCAGTGTGCTCACAAAGCCATTTCATTCCTGCTCTGTGGCACCGAGGCTCTGCTGGCTTTTATTTTTCCCCGAGGCCAGTAGCCTTTGGGAGGGACTGGGACACATTAATGGAAAAGATCTGCTCCCTAATTCATGGCATTTCAGAGACCTTTGAATATATTGGGCTCTGGTTGAATTAATGTCATTTCAGTCAGGACAGGAAGTTTACTGTAGTTTGTCAACTATCATTCATTTAGGAAGTCCAGTAATTTAATGTGCAGTAGAGGGCAGGGAGATGGGAGATGGATCTGGATGAATGATGTGGGGTTTTTAAAAAAACGTGCACGGAGTCACATGGGAAAACATCACTCAGTGATGAGAGTACAGTGAAAATCCTTCCATGGAGTGGGGCTGATTGCTGCCAAACCCAGCCTTAGTCAGCACAACCAGGAGCACCTGGACACCCCTGATCCTCCCCCAACTTCTGAGAGGTGAGGTCTGTCCCTTTAATGCAGGGAATTGATTGATTTATGGCCGCGTGATGGATCGAACGATCGTCAACGGAATTACACTGAATTATGGTGACATTGCTTCTGCTCCACAAGCCACTCCCCATATGTCCTATAACTCAAAAGCAGAATGACAATAATACTATCTATGAAATTTATATTCATGATTATAAATTAATTCTTTTTGGCCAGACCAGCAGCAGCAGCAGCCTGGCTTTGCAATTTCCAAACAGCATTTATGGCATTGGCTTGGGAATACTATCTATCAAGCTTGGTGACAAATGTGGTGGATGATGGTCTCTGCTGCCTCTGGCTCCAACATCCACTTGTGTTATAGGGGGAAAGAAAATGCTATAACATAACAGGAATCCTTGAGCTGCAATTTCTGACCAGTGTTCCCAGCCTAACACCAAGCTGCACAGCTCTTCTGTGAAATGAATATTCCCTGGGAGAGAAACATGGAAACCAGGCTGCATTCCCATTTGGGAAGAGCCAGAGGCAGCAGGAAACAGCTGTTGGGAATTGGAGAGGCTGCACCCAGTGCAGGAGCACCTGAGATTCCAGGGAAATTCAGCCTCTAACCTGGGCCTATTGAATCCCTTTCTGTGAGAGGGTGGAAGAAGTAACAGAGCTTTTCCACCAGTGCTGGCTAATTAAAAAAAAAAAGGTATAAAACCTTTAAAAAGGGAAAAACAGGAGCAAGGAGAATGAAGTGACATCTTCCAGCTCTGCTGGCAGCAGGGAAAATGTTGCAGGTGTGCTCTCAGCAGATCTTCGTGATTGCAGAGCGCTGTGAGAGCAACAATTGCAGCAGAGCAGGGCCTGGCTCCCACCAGGGACATGTCAGCTGCAGAGCCACTTCATGGACACTTTGGACAGCCCTGAAATGCCAGCAGTGCCCTTTGGAGGTGCTTTTTACATTCTGGGAGCTCCTGGGTGCCACGTGGCCACTCAATGGAGCCCACTGATGGCCAGGTGCAGCGCAGCCCCAGAATCTCCATGTCTGCTTTCCAGGGAAGCCTCCTTTGCCATAGGAAGACTCTGGAGTGGCAAAGATTGACAGTCAGGATGCAGCTTTATCCCAGATCATTACACTGTACAGAAAAGATCTGCTGGCCTACAGTGATTGCCTACCAATGGGGGATAGAAATTAGCAGTAATGATTATGTTTGTATGCAGACACAAATTCCAGTGAACAACCTCTGAACAGCAAAATGGTGCCAGATGATGAGTGACTCACTACTTTTGAAGTATTCACTTGGCAATAATTGGGTTTTTTTCCTTTAGAAAAGACATCCTTCGCAAAAGCGCCAAGTTAGCAATGCTTTCCTTCATTCACCTGTTATTTAGCTTGAAGAAAACCTCTAAAGCTCCCTGAAGTTTTCTTCTCTCTTGGAGTGTTTTAGGTTGGATTTGTGGTACTGGGCACTCTGCTCCTTCACTCACAGATCAGCAGGGCTGGCCCCAGGCATCACCTGGCATCACCCCTGTCTGGAGTGATTTCCATCACCCACTGATGGTGGAACTGTTGTCTGTGTGATCAGCTCTGAGATCTTTGCTTCTCTTCACCTCAGGTGCTCCGAGGGCAAGGAGAGTCTTTCACCATGACCTGTTCCCACCTGCTGTCATGAGAAAGAGGGGCTGTTTGCAAGGCTGTGACTTCCCTAATCTCCCTCTGGCACCTCTGGACTTTGTAGCCCGCCCCACCTGCTCCTGTCTTGTTTCCATGGCATCAGCAGCTGCTGGTGTCCCTTTCCACAAAGCCTTGCTGATGGCAGTGACCCTGTTCTAGGCAAGAATCCCTCCATGCAGAGCAGGTTGTAGTGGCAAAGGGGCTTGTTACCTTCATGACCCCATTAATATGGGGTCTCTGGGGAGTTAGGATCTCTTCAGCAAGGCACTGAGTTATCCTGAGTATTAAAAATATCCTGAGTGTTAAATATTCCTGGTTATAAACACAAGGCTGTGGGAGCAGCTCCAGGTGAGGGCAGTGCCACTGAGCTCTGCCTTTGCATTCCTGCCCTGTTTTCCACCTCTGCCTTCTCTCTCCAGCTGGGGGGTTGGCTTCCAGCTCCCCTAAAGCCTTTTTTCTATCCATTTATATCCTACAGCATCTTAGTTTTCCTTCTGAAACACACATAGAACTTGCAGTCCAGCCCTGTGTGTAAAGATACTTTGGGAAAGTTGGGATCCAATAAAACTCCAGTTCATTTCTTCTCTGCTGCCTGCCCTGCTGTCAGTAATAACCTGCCCGTGTTCCCTGTGCCTTCCCCACTCTCTATTTATCATTTTCATACCCTGCTGCCATCCTGTCCAGCCTAACTTTCTCCTCTCCCATCATCTAAATGCTTTTCCACCAGCCTTCTATGTAAATTCTGGCTGAGACTTTGTTAGAGTAAGAGAAATGCAGCTTGATTGCACTGTGAGTCTCCAACACAGTGAAACCCATTAATGGGAAAGGTTTTTCCATCCGTTCCAAGTGAACGGAGATGCAGCTCTATGGAATATAGCTGTGGTGTTGGAAAATCTATATAGACAGCAGAGGAGACAGAGGAAGGCTGCTCATTTACATAGTTTGTGGTCTTGGTTGGAAATTCAAGGTGAAAGATGGGCAGATTTCCTTTGCTCACAAGTGGTGTGCAATCCCAAAAGTCCAGTGGGAACAAAGTGAGGAGAGTGGGCTGAGCAAGGGGTTAATTCAGCTTTGGAATACTCACCCAAATCCAGAGTGGCACTGAGGGACAGAAGATGCCACTGAGCAGCAGCACAAGCACACCTAAGGCTGTGATTTGGGAGGAATTTAAATAAACTCCACCCTGATGTTGCCTGTTCTGAGGGCAGCCCGAGCACACCCGCCAAAGGTCCGTGGCCACACAGGAGAGCAATCCTTCCTCTGGTTATGAGTAGATCCCTTCCAAAAAAAATGTGTTCCTTGGCTGTGGAGCTGCATTTTGACTGCCTGATGAATCAGACATAAACTATCCTGGGCTTTGAGGAGCTCATTATTCCAAGCACTTCCCTTGCTGTTCTCCATGGCCAGTGAGCAGAGCCTGGAAGAGTTTCTGCTGACTCGTCTCTTCCAGCCTTGGAGACAAAATCCTGACCTTGCACAGCAAATTTAATTGTGCCAGGGCTCAGTGGAGAGCTCGGCAGCAGGAGTTCCACAGAGCAATCCTTCACTTCCACACCTGCAGCGCTGCTGGGAGTCACTGAGGGCTGCTGGAGGGAAAAGGAGATTTAGATCCTTTATCTAAATGAAATATCCTAATGGTGGTAGTGCCAAAATCAAGCCAAATATTAATCTAATGGAAGGTGGGAGCTGGAACATCTTCGTTCTTCTCAAATCGAAGAGTGGGATTTAAAAGTGTAGGGAGGCATCAGGACCATGGCTCTGCCAAGAGGCTGCTTGGACATTCCACTGGGAATCCAGGAATATTTCCAAAGTACTAATCTGTGATTAGTTGTGAAATGTGGCCTTTTTATCAAAAGGGACAATTTACCTCTGTATTTGCATTGTGTTCCCTCCATCCATGTCCCTCCTCATGATCAACCACTGAGGAATAGGGGCATCATTAAAACAAAAAAGATTAATAATGAAATTTAATAGCTTGTTATTTGTGAATCTTGCTTTTAGTGTTGCTGATTTATCTGCACCTGTTCCTGCAAACGAAATGGGGGGACAATTAAGATCACTGCCCCATCCTTATAGTCATGGCAATTTCACAATATCTAAGGGTCATCAGTGGAAAATAAATATAACACACTCTGGGCATTACATTGCCTGAAATCATCAGTGAATATGAGAGTTTTCCTCATCTCTATTTCCTGTTCCTTTTTTTTCTGATTTTTAGCCTCCTGCTCACTCTTGCAGTGTGGAAGAAAAATAGGTATTACATGGCATTGCTAAATGATGCTTGTGTGGGTCTTAGCTTGGAATATTTTCCAGAAATCTTCCAGGAAAATAAAATGGCAAAGATTCACAAAAACTTGTAGTTAGGCACACAAATGGCAGCAAATCTAGAGATGCTGGAAAAATGGATTTTAGCAGATCCACAGAGGGATCTGACAACCACAGGCCTTGGGGAGAACTTTTACAGTCTGTGTGTGCAAACAATGGGACAAAAAAAAAAACCCAAACAGATTGAAAAAAAATGTATACATATATAAGTAGATTGGGACCAGAATAATTTTAGCTGTGAAACTCCAAAGATGGGATGGCATTCCAGCCAAAATGAATCTACTTACTGAGCTGTAAAACAGGTGGTAAAAATACTGATGAAATTTGAAAAATATTAATGGAACTGTGGCAAACAGGAGCATTCTCAAACACAGCTTGTCTGGGCTGTCTAGAGTTCTAATGGAATTTATTTTTCAAATTTAGTTAAAAAAAATTAATTCCCCTGCTGAAATTCCAACTTGCCAACTCTCCAGCCCAGGTGGATTTTTATAGCCAAGATCTAAACCCCTGAAAAATAGCAGTGTAGAGTATAATGGAAATGCTGACACAACCTACATTACAGCTGCAGGAATTGTGCCACTATGGTTTATGGAGAGCCCATTTTGGGGTTGTCAGGTTTTTAAACACAGGCTGTTGTAAATTTGAAAGAAGACTGTCTTGTCTTTAGGCTTTAAGGCTGTACATATTAGCAGAGATGGGTTTGAACCAAAATTTCCCTTCCTGGATTTTGGGAGAACTGGAAATCTCACCTGAGCATCAGAGTGCCATCATCATCCTCGGTTTTGTTTGGTTGGTTTTGGGTTTTGTTTTCACTGGGGGGAATTAGTTCTGCTATGAAATAAAGTCAATGAAATAGAGTTATTTCTGGGGACAAACACAAAGTAGGAGGATCTTCCCCAAGGTAGAAAAAGGTTGTGAGGAGAAACACAAGTGCAGTTCACACTGCATGAGTTCCCCCTGTCATTGGCATGGTCAGGATTGGGCTCCAAGTCCACTGAAATGGCACTTTTAGCCCAAAAGTCAGAATTTCACTGTTCCTTGGAATCTCACACCTCTGGCAGGTAAATCTGTGTCCGTTCAAACTGCAGTGGAACACAGGTTTACAAGCTGAAGCCACAGCTTGGCCTCAGAAAACTGAGGATTTTGCCTTCAGTTAGTGCCTGTAGAAGAAGTTTAAGTCAGACTGAAAACCTGCTCTCAGTAGCTCTCAGGAAAGTTTATCCTGAACTTGTGAAAACAAAGGAATTGTGGAAATGCAGATTTAAAACTAAATGTCTGCACTTGGGAAGTTGAATTCAGGCTGAAATCTCGGGAAAGTTTATCCTGAACTTGTAAACACAAAGGAATTGTAGAAATGCAGATTTAAAACTAAATGTCAGCGCTTGGGCCCAGTGTAATTTGATTGATAACAGCAGCAGGATGTCCCTTAGTGCAACCCCAAAGGTGGCACCTTCCTAAGGTGGATGAAAACTGCCTTCCATCTGCATGAATTAACCCAGGAAAAGGCAAAGAGGGAAAATCCATTTAAATCTGCATTAATCTTTTATTGGCTTTCCCACTTCTCATAAACAGTTTGTAACCATACATATATCATCATCCCAAACATCAAGTATAACTTCTCACTCAATAATCCAATTGATATCCAGCTGATATATTCAGTAGCAACAGTTCTTAAATGGGGCATTTTATAACCTAGGCAAAGGTTAATCATCCTTAGCTTCTTAAGTGTAATCTTAACTGTGCTGCTCGTGCTCACCACTGGATTTCCAGCAGTGCTCTGGCTTGGAGTTAATTAGGAGGCAGATTTTTCACTGATGTTGAAAGGAAAGCCAGGATGTTAAAATATTGTCCTGGTTTTGGGTGCTCAGCCATGACACAGAGAACCACGACTGCCAGGGGCCATGTCTCAGCCTTTTCTGGTTATCAGGCTCTGCAGAGAGATGTCACATTGAGCACCCAGGAACTGGGGACTTTAGAATCACTTTTCTGTTCTAGTTGGCTTTGTTCAAGGCTGTTTGTAGCCTGTCAGGGGTTGATCAGCAGGAAGCCAAACAAGCCATGGCTCTGCATCAGACAGCCAAGCAGAACATCTGACCTGGTGGCACCGCAGTGACACCGTCAGCAGGATCAGCAGCCTGGCCTGGTGGCCGTACCAAAGGCTTCCATCAACCCTGAGCATCCTGCAAATAAAGTGGTGACACAGCTCAATTTGATCTCCCTGATCCCTCCTGAGGACCTCTCTTCTTCAGGCTATTCCCACATAGACAAAAAGATTTTGTCTCACTGAACCTGTTTATTGACCACAGCTGTCACCCCTGCTCTGACCAGTGACCTTATCTGAATATTCAAATCCATTGTAGATCACAAGTTCAAATGATTTTCTTACCCTCTGAAAGCCCTGTTTTCATAGTGAGCTGATTGCACATGACAATATTAGAGGGGGTGTAATTGAGATTCTACAAACAATTTGCACCTCAGGTCTGCAAAAATAATATATACAGAAGTGGGAATGATGCTGACATTCCCTTCCCCCAGCTTCCCTGAGCTGATCCTGTTTGTGGAAACCAGGATGGCCCTTCCAGGTACTGAGAGACACACAAGGAGTTTAGAGGGTTGTGCCAAATCTGCTGCTGCAACTGAGAATTCACTGATTCCAACTCATCCTTTGGAATGGGTGGGAATGAAGGCCACAGGCCCAGCACTGAAACTTAACTTTCTTCCTCCCCTGAGCACCAGGGACTTCCCTGAGCAGGGAAGCTCTCAGGGCAAAGCCAGGGGATTTTAGTGCAGTGGCTGCAACAGAGCTGAAGAGGAGCAAACACAACATATTCCATCTCCTGGTTTTTTATGGCATTTCCCATTTCTCTTCTGACTGTACTTCCCTGATAATTTTTCTTCCTTCTCTGATATGTTTTCACAAAAAGCAGGCCAACTTTCCAGTATTGAACTGAAACGTTAATCTGTGCTGCCTGAATAATACAAATCATCAAAATTAACTGATCCTAGTAAGAAGATCCACACCTCAAGCAGTTCTCGTCCAGCTGTCTGCCTGTCCATCCAGCATCCCATTTATTTCATCATCCTCCTTAAAGATACTGGCTGTTGCTGGTTTAAAGAACAATGAGACAATGGAGTCAGAAGAACTGGAATATCTAGCTGGATTCAGTTGGACTGAGGTGTACACAATTAATGAAAATTAAACTCACAGAAAATCTGGCTTGCTCAGACTCCTTTAATAGAGCAGGAATCAGTCCAAGTCTGCTCAGACTCTGCAGGGGTTCATGAACTTCACAGACCATGGCAGTGCAGCCTCAGCTGAGGGCAGGAAGCACATGGCAGGGAAGCAGATTTTGCAATTTTATGCTGTATCAGTGAAGAAAAAGGTGAAACGCTACAAATTCAAAACTAAAAAGCAAATAGAGGCTGTAGGTGAGAAACTCCACCCAGAGGTTTGCGGTGATCTCTTCGGCAGGAGGAGCCCATGGACATCCAGATTCACCAGTATCAAGGATGTCCTCAGGAGAGGGCATTTCTCTGTCCAGACACAGAAATCCCAGATCTCCCCTTCTCCAACACACCACACAAAACTGTGACAACCTCTCATGGGCCCTGATTTTCTGGGGTGAGAAATGCTGCATCTCCTGCTGGTGCTGGTTGGAAACACCAAACTCTCAGAGCTTTCCTAACACGTGGTCCTGCAACTTTCCTGTCCCTCGTCTCCTGCACCTCTGAGAGTCACCCTGAGGATTGTTCCTGGTGCTATTTATCCCTGCATTGTTATGAAGTGTCCAGTGTGGAATATAAGGCTTAAGTGTAGCCAAGTTCATAAAGCCTTTGGAGCTCATTACATGGATGGCAGTACAGCAGTGCAGAGCGTTGCTGTAAATTTGAATTTTCTGCCGTATGTTTTCTAAATGCCAATATAAATAGCCCAGGAAATAATAAAATGAATAAAACACACGACTTCATTCGAGCTCCATTTGGAAAGACAGGGTGTGAAATGAAGAGTTCTGCTCTCCAGGTGGTGATCTCCATGCATAGTAGAGTGTTTGTCCTGAATTTCATTGCTTTGGAAGAAAGTCGTGGAAACTCTTGATTTAGCTGCCGTTTCATGTGTGTTTTAAATAACTTCTGTGACATAATCAGCTACCCAGGGGTTCCAGGAGGGACCTCACAGAGCAGTAAAAGCTTTAGCAGTGGCTGTCCCTGCCTGGCCTTGCTTTGCTGGGTACACAAAGCCGACATTGCCGGATCCATCGGAGCCGCGCCAGGAGCTGGGGCGGCGCTGAGCCCCAGGCTGTGAATCCCTCTCCTTGCTGGCAACAGCAATGCACCAGCCCCAGGCAAATGTATTCATGTCCCCAGCTATCCATAAATGAAAAATCATGGACAGCAACGTTCTCTTTATTGTTATTCCAACAGAGGCCTTTCCCTTTTTTTTCTTCTTTTATTATTAAAGCCTCTATTGTTTTTTTTTTAAAAACATTTTGTCTGCTCAGAGCTTGGGCACATAAGTATTCTTGCCTTAATAAAACTCAGTCTCCTTTACATGGATTGAGTGGCTCTGGATTTATAAAATTAGAGCATTAAATAACTCAGACTCTTAATAAATACAGAGGAGAAAGTCACAGGGACACCAATATGGCCAGAATCTCTAAAACCCTGAGAAACCGTAACCACATTGGGAACTGATATGAAGAATGTTGGCAATGCTTTAAATTAAGTGTTTTTAATATGCTTAACCATGCATTTAATTTAAGCTTAATGAGACAGTTATTGTATGCTGACTAAATACCACGAGCTTATTAAAAACATATTGACAAAGATTAACAGTGATGTAATATAGATACATATTTGTGCCATCATTGGTAAACTGCTAATACCACATTTTTAATTAATTGGAATCTACTCAATATACAGTGGGGTTCTGCAGAGATTTATTATATTTGGTTTATGTTGATGAAGTACCAACTGGTTTAATGAGGGTTAATTGGTCTAACTAACTATTAAAATATACATTTCCTATTTTGTGGTGATCAGGGCTTAAATAAATGCACACTCAAACAATTGGAATTTATTCTGTGCTTAACAGGATAATTCACCTGCTCACAGGTGAGTGAGGGCTTAAACGAGCTGTTGAGTGGGGAGCAATTAAATATTCCAGGAAATAGCAGAGTAAGAAATGAAATTGAAATAAAAAAAAATCACAGAAATACCCAGCAACAGGTTGGGCAAGAGAAGCAGAAGCCTTTAGGGCTTTTGGAAGTGTCTCAAGTGTGGTCAGATCAGGAGCTACTGTTGGTTGCACCTCCTGGGCGTTTCTTGGTGCTGAGATGAATTCTGGCTGCTCCTGCTGGCGTTGCCATAAATGCCAGCTTGCCATGGACCCCCCCCACCCAGGGGAGGTTAATTTAACCCAGGGGATCTGCTTTGAAAACTCTGAACCATTACAATGTGCTTACCACAGCCTCCTGATTTTCCATGCTGCTGGAATGAGCGTGTGCCTAATGGAAAATCTACGAGCATTTTCGGAGCGGTTAAAACACGCTTTCCACTGGTTTTAATTTAATTTTACTTTTTTATGAAGAATCTTAGAGAAAGGGCACAGTGAAAAAGCAATGAAAGCCAAATTGCTGTACATGAAGTTTCATTTCTGGAGAGCCAGGGAGATTAATTCACTTGGCTGTGACTTGTTCATTACTACCCCAAGCTAACAAAAAAAAATGAAATATCACAGGGAGCAGCTCCTCTCTTCCATGGGTTGTTACAGTGCCCTGATCACAGCCTGTGGAAGAGGAACACATTCTGGTTAATACTCTGACAATGCCACACCTGCACTGAGCAAATTATCCTGATGCTGCAGTTTTGTTTGCTGATTCTGATGTGATTGTTATTCTGGCCATTAGCTTATTTTATTATATTTTATCTGGACATTTTTCAGTGTTCCCCAGCCTGGTGTGAGGATGTGGCACTCACTGATCAGGATCTCACCCAAAATTTGCTGAATCACTGGTTCTCCCTGATCCACCCTGCCAGGGTGATGCAGGAGTTTGTGTGTTTGTGAATTATCAGAGAAAACCCTCTCAGAAGGATAAAAATAATGATGATAAGAAGGTGTTTTCTCTGTTGCATTGTCCATGAGAGTGAGAGAGGCCTATAAAAGATCAAAGGTGGTATCCTGACCCAGGGACATCAATTAAAATATTCTGCCAGGCCTTTATTTGACACTTAGCTTGCCTGTAACAGTTTACAGCAGAATTTCATAGTGTCCATTTATATGGCTTAAATTTTGTAATGATTCTGAATTCTGTGTTGAACCCTTTTTTTGAGGGGAAAAATGTTAACTCTTAATAAGTGACACGGCATTTTATGCTGAATCAAAAGCCTTTTCTTTGAAAACAGCTTAATTAACATTTCCAGGTTCATAACATTTTCATTTATTCCTCTTTTTTGTTTTCAAATGTTTTTTTAAGTTTTCCAGTGATAGTGATAGAGGTTTCCTAATGTATTAAAAAACCACAGAGTGTGCCCAGTGGGATCTGCAATCTGATTAGCTTTCAGTTTGAAGCTGAAGGAGGAGATTAAGCAAAGAAGGTTTGCCATGCTATTAAAAAGAAAACCTGATTTCTTCTAGCCATTAGCCACTAAAATGAGTACAGCTGTCAGCAGAATGGCTAAATATATTGCACAGTGAAGATTAGCAGGTAAATATTTGAAAATTATGCAAGTTTTGGAATGTGTGAGGAGCTGAATTCTGCTCTTAGGGGTGACTTTTAAAGCTGGAGTTGTGATACTGCAACCCACAGCGCAAGTTTTGGGATTGTCTTTGAAGAGCCTCTTTGTGCAGGGTTTCATCCAGCTCTCTGGTCCTTGACCAAAACTCTAAGCTGTTGCCACAATAAATAATAATGAAAATAATTTAATCCTACTGAATCCCATGAAGAAGCTCCAATTTTCTATCTGGAATATAGTGCCATGTGGCTCCAACCTGGATTCATCTCTGAATCTGTGTTTTCCCCAAAAATCTCTGTTTTCATCCGCATCTCTGTGTTTTCCCCCAAAGATTTCCCAAAGCCTTTCCCAGGAAGGGAAGTGCTGCTGCTCTTGGCTCTGCCCATGGGGCCTCTGAACATTTGAAGTGGTAAAAGCTGCAACATCTCCCATCAAAAATGATGGGTATCCAGCTCATGTTTCCAGCCTTGGATTTCCCAGTGTTTTGGATACATCTCACCAAGCAAAGGGTCTGAAAAGCAACTTCCATAATGTTTTCCATGGAGGCAGAATGCAGTTTTGGTTCTGAATTAGACACAAGTTGACCAGCACACCCATTTCTCACATTCCTGGGGATCTGCACCTTTGTACAGGCACGATCAGGAGCTGTAGTGTCCCTGCTGGAATCCATTCCCACCCAGAGCAGAGCAGCTCTTGAACACAGCCTGCTTGATGAGGGTGCATCCAAGCAAAATGTCATGGAAAAACAATTTTCTCCCTGCAAAACAACTGCTTATCTCAGACAGCATCAAATCAGAAATGAAATCAGAGAACAGAGAGGTGATCTAATTAGAAATGAGGCAATGTGGGAAGTCCTGAAAGAGGAAGGGTTAGTGGTAGGTAGGGATGCGGTGAGGGATGAGAGCTTCCAAATGCAATTTTAGACCAAAAAGTAATATATTTAAAACATCAAAGGGATCATGCAGATATTTAGACTGGAGAAGAAAATAAATAGGTTCAAGTTTAAATTATATATATAAAAAATAACACATATAATATATATATGTATATTATATAATGTATAATATTATATATATATATATAAAATATATTTATATATAT